>CAUYPO010121138.1:0-28299 GCA_963574435.1 Cheirogaleus major | reverse complement strand
TCAAGAAGACACCCTAGGGCTTATTTTCAGGGGATGTGTTATTTTCCCCTCAAAGCCTCAGCTTGCAGCACGCACAGGATGGCCGGGACCTGACAGGGGGAGCCGACCTTGTTGGTGGGGCTGCCCACACCTTTCCGGTCACTTCTGGGATAGTAGCTGTCACGATGGGGCAGATGAGAAGGGCTGCTTGTCTTCTTTACCGCTCTGCGACGTAATGCATGGGTTGTGCAGATACGCTGCGTAGCCACGCTCATCACTAGGTCTTATTTTCAGGGTAGGGCTTATATTGTGCAAATGCTTAGAAATCCTGCTAAGGCTTATTTTATGGGTAGGTCTTATTTTCAGGGAAACATGGTAGGATGGTAGGGACACTAAGCTATTGCTCAGAGCTGGTGAGATAAGCAGTTCACTGCACCCTAGAGAGGGCCAGACCTAGGATCAGTCCTGCCCATGAAGGCTTTGACACTTTAGAAAAGTCATTTCTCATTTGGCAGCCTCAGTTTCATTTTCAATAAAATGTGAGTGGCACTCGATGATATCTAGGTTAACTCCTAACTTTTACACTTGCTAATTAAATGCGAGCTGGGGACTTTTTAGAAGCTTTCTAAAAAGCGAGACTTAACAGTGTGAGAGTTTTTGTTTTTTAGTTGTTATTTATTTATTTTTGAGAACCCCATAGCTTTACCCTACAAAATATGAACTCTACCTAGTCTATTTTATCTCTGGATCATCTCTGATCAGACCATGTGTGTTAGCTTTTTATGGAATAGATTTCCTTGAAATGAGCTATGAGAGTTATGCTAAGAAAGCTGAGATTGTGTTTATTGTAGAATGTGGTGGGTGAAATCGTTGACCTCCTCACACCACAAAGTTCCCTCCATGAAGCCTCATTTGCCCTAAGAAACTGACTTGCTTCCTTCCTACTGTCAATGGCAAGGATGTATTTGACATGCTTCCCCTTGACTTTGCATGCTAACAAGCTTGGGCCAGACCGGTGATTCAATATGCACGTGGATAATACATCCACATCTTATTGTTCTTCTGTTTATTTCATTTCTCTGATCTTTATTTTTATCTTTGTTATTTTTCCATGTTATTGCATATATGCATCTAATCCACCTCTAATTATCTGTGGATCAAACCCAGCAGCAGTGTGTGATAAACAGAAGGTTTAGGTGCCAAAAGCAGAGTCTGTGCTCAGGATGCTCTTCACTCTTCTGTGATAAAAATAACCCCTCACGTGGGTATAGCATTTTTCAATTTACAAAGAACTCTGAATTTTCATTACTGCCTTATGAAGTGGGTGGTGAAGGTCTTTATTTTCCTCATTCTTCAGATGCAAAACCTTGAGAATCAGGGAGGTCAAGTGATTTGCCATCTGTTTCCTGGTGTGGCAAGGATATGGGGGTCTTGTTTAATGGGGGCACTTACCAGCCAAGGTTCAGCTAGAGGAGGATTGCAGTCCCCTCAAAGAGAGATACTGAGGCCAGGGCAATGCTGAGACATCGTGAAGCAATACCCTAGGGGTCAGAAACTGTCCTGATGATGCTCTCTCTTTTCTTATAAAGTGTAGGTGGCCTTCTGTAGGGAAATCAACATATTGAACTCAGGAAGAAGGCAGACTGAACTTGGATGTCTTCTGTTTAAGGGAGTGCTAGGAAATGCCAAATGCTTGGCACCTGAAAACCTTGGGGTCCTCAGGTTCTTGGGAAGCCAAGTTCAGCACAGTACCTCCAGTAAGAGAATGGAGAATCTAGCCCCCTGAGATATGGTCTCTCCCCCTGGGAGAATGGGTGTCATCAGTCCTAGCTAGCTCACTGATGGGTATCCCATAGGACATGCTGGACTCATTATTGGACAGTCCTTGTCTCCACACATGAATGATAAGATAATAGAACCCAGACTAGAACCCAGGGCTTCAGGCCTCAGATTCACTGTTTTTTCTATTCACATATTACCTTGGTCATAAGGCCAGGAAGATGCAGGCCTGAGAAGCAGTAACTCCCTTGGAAGCTTCTCAGGACAGAAATAAGGGCTTCTTCTGTTCTCCTCCCATTGCAGTTTATTAGGTTTGTTGACCTACATGTACTTCTTTCCCCCTTCATCCCTAATGATGACAATATTGTGAGTCTTTATAGGGCAATATCCATGTTCTATTAATTTTAGTAGCCTGTAGAGTTTAGTATAGTTTATGGCATATAATAAACAGTTAATAAACAATTATTTAGCTTATGGAGTCAATATCTTCCTGTTAACTTTTTAAAAATGAATTCCTTGGTATTTTTAAATTTTTTCGGTATGTCCAGTCACTCACTGAATTTTATCAACAGAAACAAAGAAACAAAAAACTCTCACAAAAGACCAAACTAGATACATCCTGTTGATGGTTACTACCCGGTGAGATGTCCTTCTGATTATTTCATGAAACTACTTCCTTCTCTATATGCCCTCTTGCTTCAGACCTTATCATCCTTCATGTGAAATAATATCCTATTATCTGAAGTCTCCTTATTGATTATCTGCCACCTGTCCCAACTGGGACCATCTTCCACTTTGTAGTCCACCCTTACTGACCTGCCTGTCGGATACTAGATGCATCTGATAAAGTTTTCCCATTCATTCTTCAAGAACCAACTCAACAATCATAGCACCTTCACCTTGATATAGGATGCATGCCAATGGTTTTCTAGGTTCTCTCTCAGGACCAGGTATTAGCTTTAGTTTTTGTTCCTAGATGTCTGCTGAAAAAAATTGGTCATATCCTCTGAAATTTACTGATGACCAGTTTATAAAGTGGCATTTATGGTGTTGAAAATAAATCGACTTTCAAGCAAAAAACCTGAGAAGGCATAACTTTTAGGGTTTAAGAAAACAATATGGGGTTACTGTGGCATGAGAATTACAAAATAAAACATTATAATCTCTAATACTGGAACACACTGACTTCTGCTGCATGCATGGTTATGTGTGTCCTCACCCCCTGCTCCTTACATTCTCCCACATTCTCTGTGCCCACAGCAGAAGATTCTGGCTTATGTGTTCTTTATCAAGTTCACTCACAGAAATGATTCTGCTCTTGGTTATTTATATCTCTGTTAGCAAAGAGCCACTGTCTTGTCTCTCCCCCACTTTAATTTTAGTCTCTCATGGAAAGGAAGGCTTTGGTGGTTACTCATAAAATAATTGCGAAGAATCAATGAGCAACTTTGGAGAGCCAAAGATTTTGCTTTGGGTATCTAGTCACTCACTGGGAAGTAAACTAATAAATGCCTATAATATTTTTCCCTACATTTTTATGTCTGCTGAGCTATATATGAATTCTCAATGTGCTTCTGGTTGAGCCAATCTAAGGGCAGAATTATAATGTATTATCATAGTTTTAGAGAAGGAAAGACATTAGAGATGAGTTTTATTTGGTCTACCAACATCAGTTGTATAGGTTTGAAGCCTTTTGTTCAAAACAATTGTGAAGCTACCTCTGGACACTATGGGCAAGAAGTTGGGGTTGTCAGTATTGTCTGCCATGTTCATAGGTGAAGTTCAAAGCACACCTGTTGTACCTCAATCAACTTCTTACCCAGTGCAGAGAGTGCCTCTCAAAACAGATGGTGCTCTTACTGCTTTCTTAACACATCCATGAGCCAAGACTTTCTATTTCATAACACAAGATAGTGGCATTGCACAGTGACAAAATATAAATCATTGTCAAAATCCTTGAACCTCAAGATGGGGACATACTGAACAAAGTCTGAATGAAGATTACAAAAAGAGTTGCAGTCACTTGTTGTCTATAGTTTGCATAATCTCAAAGAAAATAAAGTAGTGTAGTCCTACTAAAAAAGTACAGAATTGTGGCCAAAGTCAAATTTAATAGAGAGGATATTTCAACTTCTCCATATACCAACTATGTATCCATATCTTTCAAAAAATGGCATGGCTAAAGGTATATAAGAAATCATGATGCTGACTTTTGCTCTGGATCTAATTCTCATCTGTTAGATAATATAGAAATTTTAAAAAATATAAATAGTCTTAGAAAAATATGACCACAACCTCTTGGAGTTCATAATAGTGAAGGAAAGAAATATAGGGCATAGAACTTTATGTACTGTAAAGTTCACAAAAGCAGATTTAAAAATAAAAGTTCAAAGAAGAAAATGGTAATAATTCCATGGCTGAGGTTTTGTAGGTTTATAAAAATGTAAACTGCAAATAGTTTGAATGAGGGAAAATGGGATGGGCATTCTCTGATGAGCTTCTAGGACATATATAGAAGATGAAAGAAGAGGCCCATCGTTCTTTTCCACCAAGACTCAGGGTAACTTTTAAAGTTGTCTTTAATTCTGGATAGCTTTTCAGTGTGACCTGATTAATTATATACACATCTTCTGTTTGGCATATTTATCTGCAAATATATATATATATATATATAAAATATTTATGGCGATATATATATATGGCCATAAATATTTTTCTTGATTTTTTTTTCCCTCTGAAAATCACTATATTTATTCACCTATACCAATGTTTCTTAGTCTTTGTTTTTTCGTTATTGTCCCCCTAAGGAATCTTTTTAAATTTTTTTTTCCCTTAATCACCTCCTACATGTTAATATCACAGATATATTGCATATTTCTTTGTGCACTGTGGTCTTTTGGAGGGCCATTATAATATCTAAGCGTATTTTTTTTCTTTTTTTGCTCACCACAAGAATCAATTTTTACCCCCTTGAGAATGTATGATCTTTGCCACAACTGATGTCCTCTGTAGACAACATATAGATTTGAACTATTTTCTAGATATTTTTCTCTTTCCCTTGATACTTTGTTTTGTAGCTCCCTTGCTTACACAAATGCGTATGCCCATAAGTGCTCTGTGTTTGGTCTGCTGAAAATACATGCCTTGCTTTGCAGCATCCTGTGGTCCTGATACCAGAAACCATGGTCCTGCATATTACCCCACCTGCATAACTATTAACATCTCCTTAGCTCCTCTTTCGGGAACATAAATGTCGAGAGAAAAACAATACCACCTGGCTTCTTTTCTTCTTTCAGTTTTCTTTTCTTTTCAAGACTTAAGTCTAAAAATGTGGTTCAGATTTTTTCCTTTATTTTTCTGAAGATGACAGTGGTTTAACTCCACTTTAGCAAATCTGGGTGTGCACATTCTTGACAGAGTCTCTGTACCACCTTAGGTATACACCATGAGAAGACAGACACTCTTACTGGAATCTCTATCATTTTAGCATATGCTTTCCATCATTTCCCTTAAGAGAGAATCTTTGGCCACTATACAGCTTTGTATCTGTTACTGGATGTGTCGTTGTGTGTCAGTCAGGATAAGTTAGGCTATGCTGCAGTAACAGAACACCCTTCAAAATCTTGGTGTCACCCTCTCCATCTTGCTGGTTACATGCCAGATGGAAAGCAAGCTCGAGAGGGTCTCAATTTTAGTGCAGAACTAACACTCATAATTTCCTTTCTCAGCTCATTAGCTAGAACGAGTCACATGATTCCATCCAACCATAATTGAAGGGGAAATGCAGTTCTACTTTGCTCTGCAAGAAGAGGAGAGTTAGATCTTGGTTAGTAGAACTAGTGATACCATAGGATGTTATTAGGATATTCTCTATTTTCTGGATCTCCCCCTGTATATAATAAATGGATGTTCATTCTTCACTATCTATAATTTATTTATAATTCTTCTACAAAGTCTTTTCCTCTCTTCTTGTGAATCACATTGTTTTTCTCATCATCACCACTTGATTTAAATTTTTCTCTACTCCCTCATAATCTTTATTTTTATTTGTTAGGTTTTTATGTTGATTTAGATCAGATTTCCCAACTTGATTGTGTATTTCTAGCCTGTATAGGCACTCCCTGTGTCATGGAGAGGAGTGCTTCAAGTCCTTTGATTTCTCCTTTTGCAGGGAGATTTGTAGCACTCATTCTTAGGGGAACTAAAAGACTTCAAGTATATGAAATGGATCTCATGGCACCTATAATTTCTAGGTGAATTATCCTTCTTTTTGCTTTTTTCCTTTGAAATTGCTCATTTTCAGGCTCATTCTTATGAGTTTAAAATAAGATTTCTCCCCTGGAATTGAATTCTACCAACTGACCCAACATCACCAAGAAAATGCCCAGCTCTATTAATTCTTTCACGGAAATTTCTCTTTCTGTGTCTTGGGTTTCCAATATGAAAAAGAGATAAGATGATAAATTAATTGCTAATGAGCGAGAACAAGGGGAGGATTTTGTCAATCTCCTCTTTTATTCCCTTGGATAGGTCAGAAAGACACAATAGTACCTCTGACTCAGAAGTTAAAACTGAAACTCAGAAAAGAGTACCTGGGCCTAAGATAACTTTCTGAGACCTCAATGATATTAGTGCCTCTTTATTTCTCTAGAAATTGATTAATTCAATTGCCAAGTGCTGACATTGGGATCAGCCAATATCTTGAGCTACATTAGGATGAGAAGGCATTTATTCCTCTTTAATGCTTAAAAGAAACTTTTGTTGTGTATTCTTTAAATTTGAAATGTGTTTTCCATTATTCACCACACGAGCTCAGATTTGTAAAGAAACATAGAAACCGAAGACCTAATTTACTTCTTGTTCTGCTTTGTGGAAAACAAAGCAGAAGGGGATAATAGCCAAGGTCTGGTGGCTGCAGCTGAAATCAATTGAGGCTTTGGATTCCACGTGAATGGCAAATGCCTCAGTATCACTGAAATGCACCTCCGTTTCATCCTTACAGTTAGTACAAAAACATTGCCACGCCCGGATCAAAGGAACCAGATCTGACAGTTTTCTGCTAAGGTCTGAGTGCGTTTTTTCCTTACCCACCTCTTTCTACTTTTCCTTCCACTGTCTCTTCTCTCCTTCCTCTTTGTTACTTTACTCCTTTCAGGTCAGGTGTTCAGATGACTTCCTTCTTATCAGAGACAGCAATGGAATTCAATATGCAGAATGCATCCCCCTGAGGCAGAGAGAGCAAAACCACTCATGTGCAACATTTCAGGGGCAAGAAAGGGCCCGCCTGCCTTCCCCTGACACATGGATGTGCTCAGGAAAGCATTTGTTTCCAGGCTGAGCTGATTGGCTAATATGCATCTTGCCTTTGGCCACTTCATGCTGTGACTATCTAAGCACATTGGTTTTTTTTTTTTTTCTCTGAGCAGAAAGAGAGAGAGTCAAAGATAACAGGATGATGTTGGACACCTGTACATAGGACACTATTAAGGCAAAATCCCAGAAGCTGTGCAACCTACACACACACTTGGTTTGCTTTACCATCTTGCCTCAACTAGGCACCTGCAACAGGCTGGGGCGCTTGCTACAAGGAGCTTCCTACTGGCCGTATCCCACACAGCTCTCCCTCTCCAGCTTAAAGCTTCCCCGCCAGTCCTCACAGCTCCTCAGATAGGCCCACCCTTAACTCTGTACAAGGGTTGGACGTCATTTTTCACACACGGCTGAGCAAGTGGCAGGTACTGAGAATATCAGCTTTTCTTTCTCAGGGACATGTGAACCTTTTAAGTATTAAGTAAAAGCTGAAAAATCTTCATCTTTAATGAAGAGTTAGTTTATACCCTGAGAAAATAGGATTAACCATTCATAGTCCTGATCATCTACGTTTAGTTCTTACCTTAGTCGTTGGAAGTGACCTGCCAAGGACAGAATTTGGTCTCAAGTGAACCCAAAATACAGACAAATTAAGTGCCAGATTCTACAAGTCTAAAAATGGTAAATTAATAGTCCTTACCTAATGGTGTTCTTTTTACTTGAGTTAAAGCATAACTAAAGTTTTCTCTTCCATGTAAAAGCAGAAGAGATTTTTATTTCTTTGCTTCATTTCTCTCATGAGGGGTATGCCAAGTTTTGTTTTCAGTAGAAAACTCCTAAGTTCCTATTGCTCTCTTTGTCTCACCCCACCCCCTCCCCAGAAAACAATCCTTCCTTTAGTCTGAAATTAAAAAGGAAAGCAACTTGGTGCTGCTCAGAAAGGTAAAGGGAGATGGATGGGAACATTTGTTTCTGACCTTCAGCGAAAGAATTCTGTTAGTTAGGCCCTATAAATTTGTTTTCTGCGAATGGGAGAGCATAAATGTGCTCCATCAGGAAGGAGAAAGCATTTGCACCCAAAACGTGGAGCACAGAAAATAAATCGATCAAATTAATTTCTGGCTGTCAGCCCCGGAGGCTCATTTCCCATCAGCCACATCAGGAGGGAAGGGAGCAGTTAACCTGTAATGATTGGGAAGAGTGGGGCCCACTGATGCATTTGCTCTGGGGCCTTGGAAAGGGTGCCTCTTGTTTTCACCATCCTCATCAAGAATTTGCTTTGTCTGCAGTCACAGGGGTGTGCTGCTGCCAGGGAGAAAGCAGGTAAGTTGCCCTGGGTCCCAGCTGTGTGCTGGCCTGCAGGCACCAGTACCTGCCATTGTCTGCCGGGTTATGCCTTTGAGTTAAAGGATGACTGGACCACTGACAGGCTCCTGTTCACCCTCTAACTCGTCAGTCGCCAGGCAAGGAAAAAACTCCTAGGGGATGGGTGGCATCAAGGACGTTTTCGTTGAGAAGATTGAAGAGAAAAACGTCTAGAGCTAAGGGTAACATTGGGGAATCCTGCCACAAAAGGGTGCTCAGAGGAAGCCTTGGGCCACATAACCGCAAATCATTAATAACAATGGAAGCTTTGTGCATTGCATTAACACGGAGTCACTTTCTGGGCAATGTTTCTTTTACTTTTTGTTGCCAAAACTTGTTCTGGATGGCTACTTTACTGATTAGGGAAATAGAATTATTTTATGATCAAAATATATTGAAAAACTTGTCTTGTCAATATGGGTCACACTAACTAGGTATTTGCCAGAATCCACTTCCCCAAAGTATGTTATTTCTAGGGATTACAAGTCAAATACCTTCAGGTGACGGGCAGTAAGGGTGAGAATTAACTCTAAGGCAAGACATTGCCATGCGGCTGTGGATGGCTGAAAATGCTACACTTCTCTTAAAGACATTCATATTGAAAGCTTTGAATTTGATCCACAATTTGATAATTTGAGACCCCAGTGGATTATTGTGGTGACTCTTGGATATCTTGTATGCTCAGTTAAGTAAATGATGAAATATCACTTAGTTAAAGCAGAGTAAGCTGACGATCTCTTAGTAGATGTGGAATGTTATGATGGAATAATTGGATCAATCTGGTCTTCTGGTTGTGGAACATTTATTTCCCCAATCTGTCAAGTTCTCCCCCTCTTCCTACACCCACAGAAGCACAGATTTTGGTTATGACACTGGGAAATCTCCAACTGTCCAAGAACATTCTATGCCCTTCTTGTCCTTATGGATAAAGGATGATACCCTTGCCCCAACATATATATCATGAATATTGAACATGTTGAAATATATAGATGCCATTCACTATTGAGTTTCTGTCTGAACTTGAACCTAGTTGGCTCTGTTTGCTACCTGTATTTAATACTCAGTCTTTGGATGGTCTGCAGTGTCGGGCCTTTTGTAATCCCTGTTGGTCTCAGCAATAATTATTAAATGTATGGCATATGTTTATCTATCATAAAAACACACTTAGTTGAGTATTTTCTATTAGATTCTTAAGTATCCTTGCCTTGAGTATCTATGTGAGTAAATGTTATTTAATTTCAGGAAAAGTTTGGTTTCTAAAGTTGAACCTGTAAGCCTCTTTTTATTAATAATAATTAAGAAAAACAACTATGCAACCCAGTATTTGCCTTTTTGCCTTACCTGTCAAGAAACTAAATCTGAACCTGGTATCCAATTATAGATAATAGACTTATCTGTGCACTTTCTCATCCTGGTTTCTGTTCACTTCTGTCCCTGGATAATTGAGGGGGTAAGATAATAAATTTATTAGAATATAAGTGGGGATTCTTTTTCTTGAACCCACAAGCAGCATCTGGTGTTGCTTAGAAGAGAGGAGAGAACCCACAATTAGTAAGTTTTGATGGGATGATAGAAAATACGAAAGAAATACCTGGAGCTTGATTTGATTAGGCAATATACAGAATAGGCACAGTCTAATGCTTATTCCCTATATTAGCCTATGTTTCTCCCTCTCTCTCTGTCTCTCTCTCCATTATAAAATCAAGGAGCATCTGAGATGGAAAAGAAGATGTGGCTGAGAAGGCGAAAAGAAAAATGCAGAAGGAAAACAAATTAGCATTGTGAAGCATTTTTGGAACACTACCATGCATTGTTCTTTGTGCTGATGAAACAAAGAAACACAGAAACTCATTGCCAGATAGAGACTTAGAAAGTGACAAGATTATTAGGCTGGTAGTTAAGGTGCCTGGTTCTGAGTCCTAGTTGGTCACTAGTTAACAGAGAGAGCATCTTGGAGAACCACACTCTAGGTCCCCATTTAGATGCTCTCTAAATTCCCTTCTAGCTTTCACATCATTAGTCACTCAAAAAATGCTTCCAGTCACTCAAAAAATGCTTCCATATTGCACAAGTATTGGGGACAGCATTGTCACTCCTCAGCATGTGGCCTGAGCACAGCGCTGAGCTATAGATAATAATAGGTCAGAACTGATTTCTTGACCTGGTCTGTTCTGACCTCCCCTGGACTCCGTGTCCCAGAAATTTTCATACTTATTCAAAGGCTGACTTGTCTACTCGGTAACATTTCCTTTAGATTGCGGGGAACAATTAAATGCTAGTATCTGTACTTTCCTGCTGAAATAGCCCACAGTGCAGTAGTCTGGGAAAGGCTCTTTTGGAGTTAGTGCAATGACTAAAGCTCAAGAGGCCCCTCTGCTCATCAGATGCAGACCCATAAGAGAAGGTGTCCTCACTTGGGAACTGACACCCATAAGACTGACCACACCAGGAGACTGGTCGTGCCTGTCACTCCTTCATCTTTCTAGGCTGGAGTCTTATCACTGATCCATTGTCACCTAGAAGCCTCTTCTCTGTCACTCCACAGAGGGGACCACTCCCTGTTTCCCTGATTTCCTCATTCCTCCTCCTCCACGAACGCTGTTAAAATAGAAATTTCAGCTGAGTCACTTTCCTAAGTGAGGTGTGAGACCACGAGGGTGTGTGTTTCTAAGCAGCTGGCTGGAAGCTGGTGCCTGAACTCTGAGTGCCCTCACCCACACTGGAGGGATACAGGCTGTTATAACAAAATAGCATAGCCTGGGTGGCTTCAGCAAAGAAACTTATTTCTCACAGCTCTGGAGGTTTAGAGTCCAAGATCATGATGCTAGCACGGTTGGGTTCTGACGAGGGCATTTTTCCAGCTTGCAGATGGCCTACTTCTTGCTGTATCTTCACATGGCAAAAAGAGAGCTAGCTACCTCTCTGGCCTCTTCATATAAGGACACTAATCCTATTTATGAAGGCTCTACCCTCATGATCTAATTACCTCCCACCGGCCCCGTCTCTAAATATCATCACATTGGGATTAGCGTTTCAATATATGAATGCTGGGCAGGGAGCATTGTGCCAACATTTAGAAGAATCTAAAGAGAACCAGGCTGCACCTGCTTCCACAGTGAAGCAGTAAAAAGTGGAGTGCATTGGGACTGGCCTACAGCCCCAGCGTTTGTCAGTTAAAAAGACTGGTATTTCGTGTGGGAGGAGAGGATGGGTGGATAATGACCCAAGGTCCTATTCAAGATGGCTACGTGGAGAGTGGATAAGCCTTAGCAGAAAAAGTGAGGTGTTGCTAGACGGCTAGGGGCTGAAGCAGGCAGGGGTAAAGGGCCGTGGGGATAAGATGCATTGACCCTCAGCAAGGGAAACCACTGATGGGAGAGCCGGCTGTGAACACCTGCCGCAGCCTAGATGGCACTTGTGTCAGGGCAGCATCACCGGGTAGTGAGCAAGGATGTTCCTATCTCCCCTTTCTTGTCTCCCTTCCCCTGGCTCACCCTGGAGACCTGTTAGTAAGTTGGGAAAACAAAGTCAAAGCTGCCAAGTAAGAGAACAAAAGACAAGTGTAGTGAGTGCTTCTTCCCACCTGCTCTACTTGCTAAGCCCCTGTCAGGAGAGGGAGAGGAGCCTTGACTTTCAAGCAAAATTCAAGTTTTCCTCCTGCTACATAGCACTCTGTATAGAGCAATGCCCACCCCCCCAAAGATGCCCACATCCTAATCCCTGGAACCTGTGACTATGTTGCTCTACATGGCAAAGGGGCAGTAAGGTTACAGATGGAATTAAGGTTGCTAATCAGCTGAGTTTAAGGTAAGGAGATTAGCCTGTGTTTCTCCAGGTGGGCCCAGTGTAATCACAAGGATCCTTATAAGTGCAAGAGGGAGGAAGGACATTTAGAGCCAGAGTGAGGTGACGAGAGAAAGACTTGACTGGCCATTGCTGGTCTTGAAGGTAGAAAGGAGCCCTGAGCCATGGAATGTGCAGCCTCTAGAAGCAGGAGAAGGCAAGGGAATGGCTTCTTCCCTAGAGCCTCCAGAAAAGAGCACAGCACTGCTGAAACCTTGATATTTTTAGCTCCGTGAGACCCGTTTCAAACTTCCAACCTTCAGAAATGTAAGATAATAAATTTGTGATGTTTTAAGTCACGAATTTTGTGGTAACTTCTAACAGTAGCAATAGGAAACTAATATACTGAATAACTAAACAGAGACTGAGTTACTTCACAACAACTTAAGAAAAGTCTTAAGTCGAGAAATAACTAGCCCCAAGGAATAAACCAAGTGAAGAGAGGGCTACCAAAAAATGAAGCTTCTTTAAGAATATATAGCCCCATGTGTGAGGAGGGAGCTCTGTGGCTAGTGTGTGCTCAGCGCAGGCTTCGGAAATTGAAGAAAAGACAGTGGCATTGGGCAGGTGAGACATGCTCTTTATTGTCAGTGGGATACAGCAGCGGTGAAAAGCATGGCTGATAACACGGCAAGCATTTATATGTGGCTCTGAACAATAGTGGCAGCATGCCATGAGAAAGCGTGATCACACGGGTTCACATGGGACATAACACCTTGGTTACGTAAGTGTGCTGACTCATGCCACCCTGGAAAGCCGGCTAGCGGAGGGGTGCAGGGGGTGGTGCGGGCCGGAAAAAAAACCCTGCGGCAGTCATCTTAGTTTGGCCTAAGAAACCTATTGCCTATACAAATGCATTTTCCCTTACAGCGTGTGGTGGTTCTACCTAATCATTACAGTATTAAAGCATGTTATCTGTCCCTATTGCTTTCTGGAATCTCCTCACAAAGCAAACCTAGCACCTGGCTTTGGTGTTTCTGTCAAGTGGTCCATGCGTTCTCTGGTTCTGAACAAAGATCAAGTACAAAGTACAAATCCAGAGACACTGACTTTTTATGGGGCTCTGCTCCTTTGCAGAGAAGGTCGGCTCTATCAGAGTGATTGGTAGTTAACATGAGCCTCAGCTGTCCTCCAGGAACCTCGAAACAGGAGGCTCATTAGATAGTCTTGAGTGATGCTGTGGTCTTTTGTGGCAAGAGGATTGGAGCTATGATGGGTGTAGTGCAGGATAAAGCAGGAGATCCAGGCTGAGGCTGGACAGTGGAAGACTTCAGAAACTGCACGAAATAGTTGCATTTCATCCCGATATGAGAGTGAAAGTTGAGAAAGACTTGAACTAGGATAGTGGCAAAGGATTAGGAAGGGAGCAGTTGGAGATACCTTGCAGTCATAGGTGTCAGGACTTGTGTAAAAGCTGAGTAAGAATCTTAGTTTTCTATCCTGGGTAGCCAAGAGAAATGTCATTTGCTGATAGTGACACTGAGCAGGAGAAGATGGGAGGTGGTGCATATTTCTAGGTGGAATTTGTGCCTTTGAGGTGATTGTGTGCCACTCAGTTGGAGCAATCCAACCAACTCAGAAAACTGCATCAAGAGTGGAAGAAGGAGGCCATAGTTTGGGATGGTGAGTCAGGTATTTCCAACTCGGATGAAAAGAGGGTCACAGGAGTGAATGAGACTGTCTAAAAACAAAGGGAAGGCTGAGAATACACACCATGCCTGTGTAGTAATGGGAAGAGGTTTTTTTGGGGAGAAAAAAATCCTGTAGCAATCTTGAACATGTCAAGTAGTCTCAATGAGAGAGCAGAATTCAAAGGGACGGGTGGGCAGAAAGGAAAGTGACGGTGTAAATGCAACAAAGTCTGCATAAACGTGAGGTTGGGCCTGTGAGTGGGGAGAGGCCACTTTTCACAGAGTCAAAAATGATGTCTAAATCTGAGCTGTAAATCGAGAGGAGAAACTCAGTGTGAATGATTAGAGCTTTGGAAAGGGAGGAAAATATTAGTGATTTGGTGATAATGGTAGGCCTGTACGAGGAGAAAGTTATAAGGTAGAAGATGGAGAGAGGAAGATAGGCTGTGTCAATTCCTACTGCTGACATTAAACTTAGATAACAGTATTTATGCCACAGAGGGGTCTTGTATGTCGCAGTCCTGTGTGAGGGGGCTGGGCTCTAAGGTGAGCTCAGCTCGGCTATTGCGAGGGTGTGAGCAGCACTTGGACTTGCAGCTAGCAGCTCACACAAAGGAGGGGTTGGCATCTGTTGTGTTCATTACATCCTATTTCATGCTAAGGTTAGTACAGGAGAGGGAAGGGATGGTCTCTACCTTTAAGAAGGTAATGATAGAATTGGGAAGGCATCTCTTTACAGAGGACAACAGTTTTATGATAACCAACCTTGACACATATTCTTTACACTAATATTGTAAGATTTTAGAGTAGGATTACATGGGGGTTTGTTGGGAAAAGATTCCCAGATTATGTAGGGCTTGAACCTGACCTTTGAATGGGCAGAGACAGGTAGAAGGCTAAACTGTGTAAGCAAAGGCCCTTTGCTTACACAAAGGGCCCTTTGCCCTTGGGAGTTGTCATATGTGCCTGTGTTGGAGGGGATTACAGGCCTTCAGAAGGAGATGGCCGCAGGGAAACAGCTGGGGAGGGGGTACGGCATTGTAGGAGAAGTGCTGGTTTGGGAGATAGACCATCGATTAGTCCTGGCTCTGAACCTGGCCATCTAGCTGACCATGGGAGATATACTTCATTCACCTCTGTAAGTCTCAATGTCCTCATATTTTAATGGGGGTCAGAAGAGGTACCTCATAAAATCACAACTTACACATATCCTCAGCATACCTTGTTCTCTTACCTTGAATGTGGTAGGGGCACACTTTCCTATTCAAAAGAAGCTGATTCTATTGGCAGATACCCGCTCTGTCTCATTATCTTCCAATCCATCTTTCAAACAGGTGCCCAAGTGCTCTTTCTGTGACATTTGTCCAGTCATCACTCACCTGCTTAAAGTTCTCTCCATTGCCTGCAGGTGAAGGTGACAGTTCTGTCTCTGGTGCTGACATCCATCCCAGCCATGTTTTCTACTGATTTTCCCATCACACCCAGTCATGTGGAACTACTTGCCAATCTCCAAATACCCCAGGCTCTGTGGCCCTGGCTCACAATTTTCCTCTCCCCTAGGATGCCTGCCCCCAGCCTCTACCTTTGTTGTTGCATCCTCCCCCATCTTAGTGTCTGCCCTGTTGCAATTCTTGGGATTTGTATCTTTGAAGCTTTTCCTAAATAACCTCTGCCTGGCAACACCCTCTCACAAAAAATAATCTCTCCCAACACTGGGACCACCCCAGCCAGCACAGACTTCAACTGCAGCACGATTTGCATCTGACTTCATTTGCTGCTTTATGGCCTGGCTTATCTAATGAGATTTGGGGTTTCTTAAAGGCAGAGATCATGTCTGTCTTTTTTAGCATTTTGCTTGACTGCCAGAGCCTAGTGTGTGATTAACTAAATGTGTTGAACAAGAGACTGAAGCAGAAGACAAGCAATGGTTTTTCACTATTTCCTCTTCTGTTAGTGCCTGGTTGGGCTGGGACAGGATTGCACAGTTGCATTTTTTCTTTTTTTATTTCAGCATATTTTGGGGGTACGAATGTTTAGGTCATGTGTGTTGCCTTCCCCCCCTTTTAAGAACAACTTTTGTTACTTTCTTTCTCCTTGCCTACAGAGAGGCAAGAGGCATGAAACTAGCCAGAGACATGTTTTTAACCTTCCTAAATTTTCCTTTGGAACACCCAGTGCCCCCAGTACACACACTCTCAGGAGTCCTTTCCTGCCTGGCTGAGTTGGATGGGCTCCATGTGCCCAGGGGAGTGTCCCTGCCTGGCAGTTGGAGTCTCATAGGAACAGGACCCTGAAGTCTTTGGCGGCTGAATTGGTCAACGCCTCTTCTAGTCTGGATTTGTGCAAACTCCTCATTCTGTGCTGCTTACCACCCCCACCCCCTCATGGCTGTGAAGTAAAGGGGAAATACCATGATCCCATAG
Source organism: Cheirogaleus major (assembly GCA_963574435.1). Taxonomy (NCBI): domain Eukaryota; kingdom Metazoa; phylum Chordata; class Mammalia; order Primates; family Cheirogaleidae; genus Cheirogaleus; species Cheirogaleus major. Next base: position 11,969 of record CAUYPO010121138.1, on the reverse strand, counting down.
TCAAGTTCAGTGATTCTGAATCTGACTTGCCCTTGTGCCTGGGTAACCCCCAGGAGCAGGACTGGCCTGAGCGGGGGAAAAAACCTGAAATCAGCCAAGTCTGACTTTCTAATCTCTCTCCCACCTGTCTGCTCTCCACCCTCAATAGCAAAGTTTTGTCTTTTTTAAAATTTTCTTTTTTTTTCTCCTGTAGTCTGTCCCTTGGAAAGTGAACTTTATGCTAGGGTGGTTCTTTTGGAGGGGCACTGATGACCCTCATCATGTCAGCTTTTCCTAAGACCCTAAGAGAGTGACTGTCACTTCAAGTTGAGAGGCTGCCTCCTTGGTGCTCCACTACCTGAGATAGTGACTGCCTTACCCATAGGGGGCAATGCATAAGGCTGTGACCTGCAAACAGACTACAGGTTCAAATACTGGCGCTGCCACTTAAGAGCTGTATGTGATCTGGGCCACCTGTTCCCCCTCTCTTAGCTTCTGGTTTTTCATCTAGGAAACAAAAGAAACATGTTTTTGAGGTTGTGGTGAACAATAAATGAGCATCACATAGGGATCTACAGACTGTGCTCTGGAGTCAGGGTGCGGGAGTTCAAACCTGACTTTTCTCCTTACTTTGGCATGACCTTGGTAAAGCTACTGAACTTCTCTGCACCTCAGTTTCCTCCTCTATAAAATGGGAATGATGATAATAATAGTACCTTATAGGGTTTTCTGAGGATAAAATGAGAATACACATAGAGCTTCTAAAAATGCCTAATGCACAGTAAACGCATTCCAACTCTTGTGTAATTTCAGGTGTTGTGATAATTGAATAGTCGCTTTCGAATGTATCTTAAACACTGTGGGTATTCAAGATTCCCTTGAATGTAAACTTCTCTAAGAGTCATGGAAATAAATAACTGTGTGGATTTTTATCCTCTTGTCACCGCTTTAACATTTTTTGAAATCTGAGGGGTAATGAGAGATGGTCATTGTCTATGCACGTGTGTGCGTTTCAGAGAAAGAATCTGAGAGCAGCATGACCCAGCTCATTCCCACCACCCTGCGGGCTCAGGAAAATGCGCTTTTGGTGTCAAATCACAGGGTATCTCACTGTTATCCAGAATAGTCATGACTGATGATAGTAATTAGGCCTCTCTGTGTGTCAGAAAAACTTTGACAACTTACTTTTATAGACCTGTGAGAAGTGATGATATGGGGATGATTGTTTATAAAGCAAAACAGGTGTAGTAAAGGAATTCTTGCTGGTGGGACACTGGAAGACAGGGTACGATTTGTTAAAAAGCGAAGAGTTTCTGGTAGAACTGTGGGCCTCAAACCTGAGCATGCAGAGCCACCTGGAGGGCTGGCTCCAACACACACAGCCCCACTCCTGGAGTCTGTGATTCAACCTGTCCAGGGGAAAGTCTGTGAATCAGCATTCCTAATAAGTTCCCAGGTGATGCTGATGCTGCCAGGCCTGAGTTAGACCAGTTTTATCTGAAATTTGCCTTCTCATAAGCACCACCTTGGAAGTCTCTTGGCAACAGGGGTTGTCAGGCCCATTGCCGAACTCCGAATCAGAATCTCGGGTAGAATGTAAGTTTAACAAGCACACCAGATGCTTCTTATGATGGTGCAGACTTGGAAAGTGCTGGGAAAGAGTAATCATCTCCAAGGCCTCTTCCTGGTTGGCCTCCATGAAAGGGAGAGCAAAGCTGATGGACACAGACTAAAGCCTTAGAAGGGGAGGAGGAAACACCCTTTACTTGGGAATGCTCTAATTGCATTTAAAATAAATTGAGATTAAATTTGGAATGGGCAGAAAGTTCTCTATCAGTGCTGTATATTAGGATTAACTGGAGAAACTTAAACTCCTCATGCCTAGTCTATACCCAGGAACAAGAACATCAGAATTTATGAGAGTGGATACCAGGCGTCAATATTTCTTAATGTTTCTCAGACGTTTTCAATGTGCAGCCAAGGTTAAGAATAACAGAAATGGAGAGACTTAGATACTGGTCTCCATTTTGCAGCAAATTAGCTGCATGACCAAGGGAAAGTTTTCTAATGTCTCTAGAATAAATTCTGTTTGGTAAATGGATACAAACGTGGGCACATGAGAATGGGAAGGAGAGTTTGTTTGGACTAACCCCTCGGCTGGACATTTGAATCACTTAAGGGAAATAAACAGTAAAAATTTATTGATCATCAAACCCCACTCTTGGTTCTTCAAGGATAGGGCCTGGGCATTGGTGTGTTTTTAACTCCCCAGGTGATTAGAATATGCATCTAGGACTAGAACCATTAAATTACAGAATCTCTAAAATTCCTTCTGAGTCATACATTATGTATTTCTCTATGAGTTGCTCATCAACTTTCTATAGCCAGTGTCAAGTTATTTGCTTAAAAGAAAAGAAACTAGATTTGTAAGTGTAAAACACCCTCCATCAAATGACTTTTCTCACCATACATTAGTACTTATTGCAATGTAGTGGTTCTTTTAATAACATAACAGGAGCTAACCTTTCGTGAAACATTATTTGCTTGCTGTTACAAACGTTCATCCATAAGAAAGGCATCATTAGATCTATTTTACAGAGGAGGATGTGTCAAAAAGAAAAACTAACATGCCCAAGTGGTTGAACAGTTTCTATATCTCATGCTGGTTGCATTATGACTATACTTTTCAAATTGTAATGTGCCTGGGAATTACCTGTGGATCCTGAAAAATACAGACTCTGATTTAGCAGATGTGGGGCAGGCCTGGAATTCTGGATTTCCAGCATGCCCTTAGGTGTTACCCTTGCTACTAGCCTACAGACAATGCTTTGGGTAGCACGGCTCTAGCTCACACTATCTCACACTGAAATGGTGAGCCAGACTCTGCTCTTCAGGCATTATTATGAATCTAATGAGTCCTAGCACATACAAGGTATACCCCTCCCCCTAAACATATTCATGCCAAAGAGTGCTGTTTTCTTCGAAGTAGACCCTTTGTGAGGTTTTGCCCATATTCTAGAAATACTGTCTCTAACATGTTTTTGTACTGGTTCTTTGTGAGTCTCTGACATGTTCTCTCAAACTTTGCAGCTCTTCTGTCTCTGGGGACAAATTAGATTTCTGGAAAAGCTAGATCTGGTGAAATAATGCAGGGTGACATAGGGCTTTGGTAAACATAAATACATAAATATAAAGAGAGATGAGGACTAAAAAGATCTTTGCCTTTGAAAAACACCACCAGAGAAGAGCCTGGGAAATGGTCGGAGCACAGATGGCTCCCTAGAGCAGAGGAAAAGACTGCCAGGACCAGACATTTGGGAAACTTGTGTCCTGGTCAACTAACAAACAGCAGAGTAGTTATATTTATAACTGTACCATCATACTTTTGGGGGTCAGAAAACTTTTAAGGCTAAAAATAATAACACTTCTTGGCTTTATGGGCCACATAGTGTCACATTTTTCTTTATGTATGTGTTTTAACCATCCTTTGTAAGTATAAAATAATTCTTAGCTTGAAGACCACACAAAAACAAGCCCCTGGCTATATCTGGCCCATGGGCATTATAGATTGTTACCTCATACTTCATCACTAAATAATGCCAATGAAAAAAGTACATCTGTGTGTGCATCATATGTTCTGTTGTGAAATGATAGATATTAAGTTCTTTGAAAGTCAAAGATGTAGTCATCAGAGAATGATAAGACAAAGACTGCCAAATATCTTCATAGCTCTCTCTTGCTCATTCCCTTTCTGTGTCTAACTGCAAAATATTATCCTTTAATGAATATGCTTGCAAAACATGGATCCCACAAACACATGAAGAGCCTATTTGAGGCAAAAGCCCAGGGTTAAATAAACAGCCTGCCCGGACAGCACAAAGCTAAACAGAAGCAAGATGCATGGAATCTCCTCATTATTTGCTCCTCTCTGGGATTATTAGTCGGATGATCGTCTTTACCTTTATTTCACATAGCAGATTGGAAGGTCAGGCTGACTGGCCATTCACCCAGCCTGATGCAGCTATGGGGGGAAAAATGACCTGCTGAGGAAGAAAGTAAAACATTTCTCTTGTAGAGAATTGCTAAGCTGAGGCACATTTGAAGGGCATTGTGGGGCTGGGCCTGCTCTATGGGAATCGGTTACAAATGTAACCTTGGCTGGGAGTGTATGTGCACTTTTGCAAGTGCAGCTGTTCCTTCCATTTAGACCTGGCTATGGTCTCCTGAGGGCCTGAAGGTGAAACTAGATGCATCTATGGTCCAGGACTGACCATGGCTCAGAACTGTGAGGGATGCATCTACTGCCCAACAAGGCAGAGGTGACTACTTGAAGGTCACTTGGAAGAAAAGGGGCTCCATATGGCAGGGCCCTTTCTGATAGGGTTTCTGGGTGACATGGAATAACCCTGCTGCCAGCCTTCTAACTCTGCTCTTCCCTGCTCTCTAAGCATCATAGAAACATGTTAGATTTCAGAGCTGAGTAAGGTGCTGGTACATTACAAGCCTCAGTAGCGGCTTGTGGCCCATAGAAGGAAGGGAATGCAGGACACTCAACAAGGAATTTTTTTTTTCCCCAAAGGAAACAAGGATTTTTTAGCTTAGGAGTGATTGGTAAAAACATTGGTTATCAGTGAAACAGAAGGCCTTGCCTGACTGTGTGTCTTGAAGGACAGAGGCAGGAAGAAGCTGTAATAGCTGCAGGTACCATGGAAATGGAGGAGAGTGCACCACCAGGTTAGTGATGTTATAGAGCCAGGACAAAGCACTCTTAAATAGCATTAAGCAGAGGTGAACTTGAAGTGTAGGTGTCAGGAACCAGAGTATGAAGGCAGAGAGAGAGAGAAGAATTGGGGTAAGTGTGACTACACAGGAGGGTCGTTTTGAAGAGTGTCAGAGATGGCATTGGGGCACTTGGATGGTTTTGCTAGCACCATTTAATGCACCTGAGATAAAGCAGACCTGGAAAGCTCTCTGTCCCTTCTTTGAGGATCCTAGACTGCTACCTGGTCTGGGAATGGGTGGGATTGCCCCTAGGGGAAAGGTATGGAAAAGTAGAGCTGTGCTTTGTACCCTAACAAGCTTGAGCCTAGACACTAAGGGGAGAATTGAAGCTTTATGAGGAAACTTGGGGAAGAATGCAAGAATAGATCTGAAGTGAAGAAAGGAAGAGCTGGCAGTGGAGCACAGATAAGAGGGAGCAAGTAGGTTTGAGGGACTGAGTCTGGGAAGATTCCAGGAGGCAATGCAGGGAGGAGGAGAGGAGGAAGAGAGATAATTTACAGGTCCCAAGAAATGAGAAAGACCCATTAGGGGGAATGAGCTGGTTTGGAGGTCATTTCTTTAGTTTCTTCATTCATGTGATCAAAGACAGGAGTTGGGTCATCTCCCACATCCCATACCCCACTGCTATGATCTGCTTAGGAGCCCTTTGAAGTTGTGACAGAGGACTGCTCCTCTGGGCAATGCCCATTGCAGTGGCCAGGCACAGGGTTTTGGTAGGAGACCACTGGGACTAGAACCTTCTCTTGGATTTACTCTGGGGCTTTGTCTGGGACTAACTGTGCAGACAGACTGCTGAAGGCCCAAGTTTGAGCAGGAAGTGATAAAAGAAGTGGGTATCCAAGAAGGCTATTACTAGATATATTAATAGAAGTTTACAAAATTGGCTATCTTGGTTAATTTAATAGAGGTACCTGGAGTGATCCTTTAGTTTCAGGAAGGGGTGATTGACAGGGCTACCTTGAGAAGTAAGCCACATTGTATTGTTCACTCAGACTTGCTTCTCTTTGACTGTATGTTAACTAGTAAATTTGTGTAAATTTTTGAGGGTGGTGAAAAATATCCTAGAGGTCCTTCTGGGTCTCCTGCCCCCATGAAACCATCTCCTGTTGCCCTTGCTGGATTTATTTATTTATTTATTTTTAACTTGTCCCAGAGCTTAATGCTATTAAGTGGACCTGGAAGGTGCACATATTTTTATCTCTAAGAATTTGTGCCCCTCTTTGATCCACTTAGCTTTGTTTCTACTTATAATGTAAATGTCATGGTTTGATAACTCTCCCCTTTCCTGCTGGCAAGATATTTTGGCATATTTGCAGATCTGACAAAATTGAATGGCTGATTCTGCCCAAGTTTTTGTCTAAACTAGGGGTTGACAATCTTTTTCTATAAAGGACTAGATAGTAAATATTCTTGGCTTGTGGGTTATATGGTCTTTGTGGCAACTTCTCAACTCTGCCATTGTAATGCAAATGCAGTCATGGACAATATGTAAAAAGATAAAGATTAATTCTAATAAGACTTTATTTACGAAAAACAGGAAGTCAGAAGAAGAAAAGATCAAAGGATTTTTAGATAAAGTAGAGTTTAAGGAAAGTTCCCTGTCCTTATATATTTCCCCAATAGGTTGCCTGGGGGTCCTGAAATTTTTACCATGTACAGTAGCACCTCCTTATATGCAGTTTTATTTTCCAGGATTTCAGTGTATTGTAATCTACCAAGATCTGAAAATATGGAAAATTCCAGAAAAAAACAATTCATAAGTTTTCAATTGAGTGCCATTCTGAATAGTATTGTGTAATCTCGTGCCGTTCCTCTCTGTCCTGCCTGGGACATGAATCCTTTCTTTGTCTGGAGTATCTACCACAGATGTTCTCTGCCCATTAGTCACTTAGTAGCTGGCTCAGTTCTCAGATTGACTGTTAAGATCTTGGAGTGCTTGTGTTCAAGTAACCCTTGTTTTACTTAATAAGGGCTCCAAAGTATAAGAGTAGTGATGCTGGGATATTGTTAAAATTGTTCTATTTTATTATTAGTTATTAATCTCTTACTGTGCCTAATTCACAAATTAAATTTTATCATAGGTGTGTATGTATAGGGAAAATCATGGCGTATATTGGGTTTGGTACTATCTGTGGTTTCAGGCATCCATGGGCGGGGGGAGGCTTGGATGTATCTCCTGAGAATAAGGGGGAACTACACTTTTTAAAGTTTTAAAGGACTTGGGAACATCTTAATTAGATTAAGCTGTTATATTATTTAGGAGGAGAAAACCTGACCTGAGTGAAGAATTCCTTTGATCAGTTAGCATCCTGTGCTAGGTAAACAGTGACAAAAGGGAGTAGAACTTGAGAGAGAGGTAAGGGCAGATGGGAGCAGGAGGTAAGAAAACATCCAGAACAGGGAGGCTGCGTTGAGCCACATTTATGCCTGCTGTGTACAAGGTCTTGTACGGGGAGCTGTGGGGACCACAAGGCTGAATATAAGGCAACCATTATCCTGTGATCTATATCTAATTCTATCTGTATGTATCATACACGAATATCACCGATAATGAATAAAAAAATAGTGGCTGGTAAGTAGCAATTGGTGGCACAACCGGTAAACCTGAAGGAGTTTAGAAGAGGAATCTGTTCCTATTGGCCCTGTCCATTGGAAGTCTTCAGCAACACATGGACCTGAATTGAACCTTGGCAGATTGGTAGGAGCTTCACTGGCCAAGGCACTGCCCTCCCTGCTCCAGAAAAAAGACAACATGGGGCATAAAGTGGGGACGTCTGACTATCTCCCTCATTAAGTTGGAAGTCTGTGCATACTGGGCCGAAGTCATATATCTGGTATTGGTTAGGATGGTTAGATTCATTCTGCGCTGTTGAACATGGTCTTGATTCTATAATTCCATTTATCATCTTGAAACATATGAGACCAGGCTGTAGAGAATAGCTGCGCTCATTTATTCATCTGAATCTTCACACTGTAAACATTTCTTGGCTCCTGCTAAATGTCAAGCACCGGATGGTTCAGTGCAGTCCTTCCCCGTTGCTAGAGACAGAACCTGGAGTTTTCTTCCTGATAATATGCAGCCCACATGTATGAAAATCAACATGTTTTATTCACTGGAAGTAAGATTTTATTTACTTACGTGGGACTCTGAGAAACTACATAATGGTGGAGAATTATAACATTTCAGTTCTTTCATGTAAAGATGGAGAAAACAAAATCCCAGATGGCCTTTGGTAATTAAAAGGGCATTATGTTCATGGCATGGTTTTAGATAACATGTGATAAGCCTCTCTTATCCTTTTCACCTAACTACATATTATTGATGAGCAGCATCAAGGAGACATTAGGTGATGCTTTATTGCATTATTTTAAGTCTCTGAGGTTTATATATATGAAGGGTGTAGATTTATGCTGAGTGATTCAGCTATGAAGCAGGCACATCAATTTGATCATGAATGTGAGCTGGTGATTACCTCCATTAAAGTCACTGTGGCAGACTGATCACTTTAATTTGGGCAGAAGCATGCAAACATCATTTGCTAGTGTGTGTCCCTAAGAAGACAGGCAAAAGAGATGTTCTACATCCCAGAGGAGCCCTAGGAATGCAGATTTGTGTTCTCATAGGTGTACAACTACACGTAAGGGTATGTGGCCTGATGGGCCCACGAAGGAGTTACTTCATAGCACTGCGTGGCAGAATGCCATGTAAGGTTCATTTGGTATTAGCTGATGAATGCTGATTTGATGATAAACTACAAAAGGGATGGTACAGGGAATGTGTACTTGCTCCCAATTCCAGATCATAGAACTTGGGGCCCTGCTAGGTATGACTAAATTATGACAAGTTAAGTACTGTCATACTTGATACAGCATGAAGGGAACTTGTAGGAATCAGTAAATTTGAAAAATTGGAATTGAGCACCTGGGGTCCCAGGTATGTGTGAGGGTTAAGGGAGGCTTCGGTCCTGCAAAGATTCTGTCTAGCTGGGGAAATGTTGAAGTGGCTGTTTAAACAATCCTGACTTATAGTTCTGGTTTACAGAATGAATAGTTGGAAGGACATTCAGATGATGTAGCAGTGAGTGGAGAAGTCAAGGAGAAACAGTGTTGAGGAACATTGGATGTATTGCGGATGTATTGCTGGTGATACTGGAGAACTGGCAATTCACTCATTCTGGGGACATTTCAGCCTACAGATGCTCACATGCAAACAAGTGCCATAACACTTTCCCTGTTCCAGAAATTCTATTTCTGACAGCAAAAACTAGATGCCTAAACATGTCCATTACTTTGTTTTTGGTACCACCAAACATTGGAGGCTCCCCTAAAATATATGACAACAGAGAACTGATCTAACAAATAATAAGTCAACATTAGGGAATATTATTTAATCATTAAAATTGGTTAAAGATACATACAAAATCTAGAAAATATTTGGGAATAAGAGATGAAGTAAGCAGTTATAAAAAACATACATACTGAGATTGCAACTTTACACAAACTGCATAACTGAGAAATAAACTACACAAATGGTCATGTTTAAAGTAAAGCTGCCTTCACTTTTTACCATTGCCTCCCCTTTATTTCCTTTGCAGTATTCATTACAACATGAACTTTTAAAAATATATATTTTCAATTAGAGGTACATAATAGTTACGTATCTTTATAAGGTACATGTAATGTTCTGATAGAGGCATACAGTGTGAATTAAATCAGGGTAATTAGGTTATTTGTCACCTCAGGCATTTATCATTTCTTTGTGTTAGGAACATTCTAATTACATGCTTTTAGTTATTTTAAAGTATACTTTAACTTATTGTTGACTATAGTCATTTTGTTGTACTATCAAAAATTGTTCATTCTATCTCACTATATATTTGTACCCATTAACTATCCCCACTTTTCCCCCCAGCCCCGCTACCCTTCACAGCCTCTGGTAGCCACCATTCTACTCTGTCTCCATGAGATCAATAGTTTTCGATATTTAGCTCCCACATACGAGTGAGAACAGGTGAGATTTGTCTTTCTGTGCTAGGCTTATTTCACTTAATATAGTGTTCTCTAGTTCTATCCATGTTGTTACAAATGGCAGGCTTTCATTCTTTTTGTGGCTAAATAATCCATTGTGTATATGTACCACAATTCAACCATTCATTCATTGATGGACACTAGGATTCATTCCATGTCTTGGCTATTGTGAATAGTGCAGCAATAAACATGAGAGTGCGGATACTTTTTCAATATGCTGAATTCCCCTCCTTTGGATATATAGCCAGCAGTGGGATTGCTGGGTCATATGGTAGTTCTATTTTGCTTTTCTGAGGAATCTCCATACGGTTCTTTATAGCTGTTGCACTAATTTACATTCCCATCAACAATGTATGAGGGTTCCCCTTTCTCCATATCCTCGCCAGCATTGGTTATTGCTTTTTTGATAAAAAGTATTTTAGCTGGGGTGAGATGATACCTCATTCTAGTTTTGATTGGTATTTCTCTGATGATTAATGATGTTAAGCATTTTTTTATATACCTATTGGCCATTTATATGTCTTCTATTGAGAAATATCTATTCAGATTCTTTGCCCATTTTTTTAATTGAATGATTTGGTTTTTTTCGTATTGTCGGAGCTCCTTCTATATACTAGTTATTAATCTCTTGTCAGACAGGTAGTTTGCAAATATTTTCTCCCATTCTGTGTGTTATCTCCACACTTTATTGATTCTTTTGCTGTGCAGTAGCTTTTTAGCTTGATGTGATCCCGTATGTCCAGTTTTGCTTTGGTTGCCTGTGCTTTGGTGTATTACTCAAGAAGTCCTTGCCCAGACCAATATCCTGAAGCATTTCGAAATCCCAGTGTTTTCTTTTAGTAGTTTCATAGTTTCAGGTCTTAGATTTAACTCTTTAATCCATTTTGATTTGCTTTTTGTATAGGGTGAGAGATAAGGGTCTAGTTTCACTCTTCTTCATATAGATATTCAGTTTCCGCAGCAACATTATTGAAGAGACCATCCTTTCCCCACTGTATGTTCTTGGCACCTTTATTGAAGATAAGTTCACTACAGATGAGTGCATTTGTTTCTGGGTTCTCTATTCTGTTCCATCAGTCTTTGTTTTATCCCAGTACCATGCTATTTGGAAATACTACAGCTCTGTAGTATAATTTGAAAGTCAGTTTGGGAGTATCACCTCCTCCTGTTTTTTTGTTTTTGTTTTTGGAATAGTTTAAGCAGGATTGGTATTATTAGAATCCTTCTTTAATGCTTGGCAGAATTTCGCAGTGAAGTCATTAGGTTGTGGGCTTTTCTTTGGGAGACTTTTTATTACAGCTTCTATCTCATTACTTTTTATTGGTTTATTCAGGTTTTGAATTTCCTCCTGGTTCAATCTTGGTAGGTTGTATTTCTTCAGGGTTTTCCAATTTATTGGTATATAGTTGTTCATGGTAATCTCTAATGACCTTTTAGATTTCTGCAGTATCAGTTGTAATGCCTCCTTTCTTTACTCTGATTTTATTTATTTAGGTCTTCTCTCTTTTTTTCTAAGTCCGGCTAAAGGTGTGTCTATCTTTTCATGAAACCAACTTTTTGTTTCTTTTTGTATTTTTCTGGTTTCAATTTCATTTATTTCTACTTTGATTTTTATTATATCTTCTATTTATTTTGGGTTTGGTTTGCTCTTGTTTTTCCAATTCTTCGAGATGCATTATTAGGTTGTTTATTTGAAGCTTCTCTACTCCTTTCATGTAGGCATTTATTGCTATAAACTTTCCTCTTGTTTGCTTTTTACTGTATCTCATAGGTTTTGATATGTTGTGTTTTGGTTTTCATTTGTCTTTTTTTTTTTCATTCATCTTTTTTTTTTAAATTTTTTTATTTCAGCATATTATGGGGTCACAAATATTACCGTTATGTATATTGCCCATGCCCCCTCCCCCCCACCCCCCGAGGCAGAGCCTCAAGCATGACCATCCCCCAAATGTTGCACATCTCATTCATTATGTTTGTATATACCCATCCCCTCCTCCCCTCTCCCACCCGCCCAACACCCAACAAATGTTATTCCTATATGTCCACTTAGGTGTTGATCCATTAATACCAATTTGCTGCTGAGTACATGTGGTGCTTGTTTTTCCATTCTTGAGATACTTCACTTAGTAGAATGGGTTCCAGCTGTATCCAGGAATATACAAGAGGTGCTATATCACCAT
>CAUYPO010121137.1:0-23112 GCA_963574435.1 Cheirogaleus major | reverse complement strand
TGTCCTCTTTGAGAATAGACTTTGAGTTTTTCAGGCCTCATGAATTCCCTGACTTCCAAGTGGAACTGTGTATATATTGAACGTAGAAAAAGATTTTACTTTTTACTCTTACTTCATCATTCAATAGATTAAAAATGTGTTCTAATTAGCAGCAATGGTTTATGTGCAAAAGTTGTTTGTTAAAGATAAATTGCAGTTGTTTTCCTGTATTGAGATGGAGATTTGTGTCATAATTGGGCTTTATGAAACTCTCAGGGATGGAGTCATTTTGGACAGCTGAGAATTTACCTTTAAAAGCTACATTGTGGGGCTGGGTGTTGTGGCTCATGCCTGTAATTCCAGCACTTTCAGAGGCTGAGGCAGGAAGATCCCTTGAGGCCAGGAGTTCAAGATCATCCTGGGCAACATAGTGAGACTCCCATCTCTACAAAAAATTGAAAAAAAAAAATTCATCTGGGCATGGTGGTGCATGCCTGTAGTCCTAGATACTTGGGAAGCTGAGGCAGGAGGATCGCTTGAGCCCAGGAGTTTGAGGTTGCAGTGAGCTATGATGACACCGCTGCACTCTAGCCCAGGCATCAGAGTAAGACCATATCTACCCCCATCCCCCAAAAAAGGTATTATAGATGAGACTCTTCATTCTAATTAGCCTTATGACTTAGGACAGTCAGGAATGCTTCTTATCTTATAATGTACGACCCCATAGCACCTTATACTTTGCTGTCTTTGTACTTACTACACAGTACTATTATAGCCATACCAGGTTCATTACCCACTGCTCAAAAGGAAGCCAACACACTGAGACAACGGGGTTACAGCAGAGGAAGAATTTAATATCACAGGCACAACACGAGGATATGGGTGGAAGTCTCCAAATCTGTCTTTCTGATAATTTGGCAGAAAGGGTTTTTTAAAGATAGTTTGGTGAGGAAATTGGGTCTGCTGATGTCTAGGTTTGGGGTGGAACCACAGGAGGGTAGAAATTGTCGTCTTCTGCTTAGTTCCTTGGGTAGGAGGCAAGTCACAAGACCAGTTGAGTCAGTTCCTTGGTATGGGCCACTGGTCTGGGTGGGTCACCCATTCCACTGGAATTCAGGGCCTGTAAGATATCTTAAAAACTAGCCTTAGGTTTGACAAGGGTGGTGTTATCTATGGGAGTAATTCAGAAAGTTAAGAATCATTATGACTTATATGTGACTTATGAGTAACAATTATAGGAAAGCAAACTAGGGACAATGGCTAGTTATATATTTTTAAACTATATACTATTTTTAAACTATAAACTATATTTTTAAACTATAAACCTTTGTATAGTTCAGGCCTCTACCACAGTTCCCACCTTGTGGCCCTTTATTAATTTTATAAAGGGCAGTTTCAGTATTGAAATTGATTATTTTTTATTTTTCCCAGCTGGACTGGGGGCTTTGTGATGGTAAAGTCAGGGTGTTTTTCTTGTTCACTGCTGTATCCCCTGCGCAACACAGTGCTTAGCATTTAAAACAGGCTTAGTAAATGTTTATTGACTGATTAACAGATGATGAGTGTTTGTTTAATTTTTTTTTTTTTTTTTGCATTTTTCCATTTGGGATTTTTACTCCTACTTTCCCATTCTTGTCAGTTTCTGGTAATAATAAACCAAAATGTGTAGGTTAATAGAGATGTTCATATTTAAGTCCATGTACATGTGGAGTGGGAAGTGGGAGCCACAAAGATTGTTTTAGCAAACATATTAAGTATTTTTGTGCTTGGCCTAGAATACAAAGATCACTTAAGATCCTATCTCCACCATTAAGTTGTTCATAGTCTACATGTTTGTCTTCTATATTGTAATGTAAGTGCTTTGGTAGAAATATAATCTGCGTATTATACAAATTTAGATAAGAATTGGTTTGTGAGGAGGGGGATGTTGACCGTACAGGTGCCTTAAAAAGGGGACATTTAAGGTTATATCTGATGAGTTTGGGTTGGCAGAGAAAGAAAGGGGAAGGGAATAGTATATGTGAAAAGAATGGAAGTGTGATAGAGCAAGGCCCATGTATTAGAAAGAGTTGTAAGTAATTCCAAAAGATTAGGGTATATTTGGGATGGAGGTAGAAGAAAAAAAGCTGCTGAGAAATAAGGTAGAAGCAGATAATGAAGGGCCTGTGTGCCTTGCTGGTACTTTCCTACAGAATGCTATGTGAGGATTCTAAGCAGGAAAGTAATGTCTTATAAGAGTTGCAGTCTACTAGCTCTAGCTCAGGCTGAGTGCAGTGGTATAATCTTAGCTCACTGCAGCCTTGAACTCCTAGCCTCAAGTCAGCCTCCTAGCTCACTGTGGTCAGCTAGGATTATAGGCGGTATGCACCACCCTGCCTGGCCAATTTTTAAATTCTCTGTAGAGAAGAGGTCTCACTGTGTTACCCAGGCTGGTCTTGAACTCCTGACCTCAAGCGATCCTCCTGCCTTGGCCTCCCAAAGTGGTAGGATTATAGGGGTGAGCCATAGTGCCTGGCCTGATGCTGGGTTTTGGAAAACTGCTGTGGCATCATGGTGAACAATGCATCGGATGAGAACTGTACTGCAGATTGTTTTCACAAACATTGAATTTTCTGAGCCTCACAACAACCCTACTATGTGTAAATCTTCATTGTACAAATAAACATATGGACTCAGAGAAGTTGATGGACTAAGAAAATTACAGTGTCTAAATGGTGGACCTGAGACCAGATTCCAACTTTCTAAAATCTCTGGTCATGTTCTGTTATGAATGCTTTTAACTGCAAGTAACAAAATGCTTCTAACTGGTGGCTTAAATAATAAAGGCACTTAATTATGCATATTAAGAAAGTTGGAGGTAGGTGATTCCAGGATCATCAGGTACTTAGAGGCAGGTCACAAGATGGTCTTCCTGTGATACTTTGCCTCTTCTCTTACAGTAATAAGATAGCTGCCGTAGCTTCATGTATCCCCAGGAGTGTGTCACTAGCAAGAGGAAATAGGCTAGGCAGGAAAGAGACCTTATTCCCATTACCCTGGAGTTATTAACATCAAGATTACTGATTGGAGGCAGACTCTTTGGTTTGAATTCAAGCTCCTGTACTTACTAGCCATGTTACCTTAACTAGCCATGCAACGTTTCTATGTCTTATTTATAAAATGGAATTAATAGTAATAGTTAATAATAGTACTTTCATATACTTAAGGTAGGACAAAAAAAATAATAGTACCCCATAGGGTTGACATGAGAAGATTAAATGGCTTAATATTTTTGACCAACACACAGCAAGTTCTTTATAGGTGTTTGTTAAATAAACACAACAAAATTTCCCTGTCAGGGTAGAAAATCTTTCCCAGAAGTGCCCTGGTAGTCTCTTGGCCAGAACTGGGTCATGTGCTCATTCTAAACACTGTCAAAAAGGAATGAAATGAGACTAGTCATGGACCCAAGTATACCCTAGGGCTGAAGGAGGGACCTGATCTCCCTGAGCACATTGCTGCCCACTTGGTTGATACCTGAACACAACCTGGGTCCTTTTGGCAAGATATAGAAGTAGAGGAATGGCTGTTGGGCAAACCTCAATGTCTACCTTTTACTGTAGTTCCTCTTGTATGGCAGAAGGTGGTTGTAACGTTTAAGAAGGTTCAGCTATCATTTCTGCTACAAAAGGATTTGTTCATTGTCTAGTTAGGGTGCCTCTTGGTCCCCTGATTTTGTTGTTGTTTTTAATTTTGCTTGGTTTCCTTTTGCTCTGAGTCAGTCATAATGTTCTTTGATTTCCAAAAATATCTGCCTCTTTTTACCTTCTTGCAATAGAACAGAAGTGTGTATTTCCCTTACTTGGTGCTTTTTTAAATATTTGGATAAGGTGAGAAAAAATTAAAAACAACTTCAACTACTTCTCTAGGCAGAGAGAAAACTCACTTTAGTGGATGAAAAAATTCAGTGACTGGACACTATGATGTTCCATCGCACTTAATAGATACATCCAATAAAGCAACTTCATGAATTTAGTTAGAATGTATATTTTTAATATAACATTATGTATAGCAGATTTGGCAAAGTATTTAGCTTTTGAGTTTTTCATTTTTCCAATTATGGACGTAAAAGCTCAGTGTAGAAAATTTAAGAAAAGTGGAAAAGTATAAAGAAGAAAGCACAAGGCAGTAGAGCATCTTTTTAAAATGTTTAGAGCTAAATATATAATTCAGATTTGAGTGATTATGATGTGACTCAGAGTCTAACATTGAAGGTGTAAATAAAGTTAGGACTCTTGTGTCTTCTCTTTATTTTCAATGGTTAAATTTAATGTTGTTTATTTATTTAATTTTTGGAGACAGAGTCTCGCAGTGGTGTCATCCTAGCTCACTGCAACCTCAGATCCCTGGATTCACATGATCCTCCTGCCTCAGCCTCCCGAATAGCTGGGACTACAGGTGTGTGCCACCACGCCCAGCTAATTTTTTCTATTTTTGGTAGAGATGAGGTCTTGCTCTTGTTCAGGCTGGTCTCAGACTCCTGACCTCTGGTGATCTTCCTGCCTCTGCCTCCCAGAGTGCTAGGATTACAGGCATGAGTGACCATATCCAGCCTAATGCATGCTTTTATTGTTGATACCACCTAAAACACCTTAGCTTATTTTACACATTGAATTTGCATATATTCATGGTACAAAATGATTTCATGAATGTTAAAGTTTATATTAACATGACTTGTCAATTTCTCTCTGAAGCATCATATTCTCGAAAAGATAAAGACCAAAGGAAGCAGCAGGCGATGTGGCGAGTGCCCTCTGATTTAAAGATGCTAAAAAGACTCAAAACTCAAATGGCTGAAGTTCGATGTATGAAAACTGATGTAAAGAATACACTTTCAGAATTAAAAAGCAGCAACGCTGCTTCTGGAGACATGCAGACAACCCTTTTTTCTGCTGACCAGGCAGCTCTGGCTGCATGTGGAGCCGAAAACTCTGGCAGAGTACAGGATTTGGGGATGGAACTGTTGGCAAAGTCATCAGTTGCCAGTTGTTACATACGAAACTGTAAGTGAAAAAGTTCCTATTAGTGTCGTTTCTCCATATGTTATTCAAGAAGCTAGATGACTTTTTTTTCCAGGAAAATAATATTTAAACATCTCTTTTTGTGAATTAAGCCTACGAATATGTGCAGCCCTTTTTCCCATCCAATTTTTTTTTTTCTCTTGAGTCAGAGTCTCTATTGCCCAGGCTAGGGTGCCGTGGTGTCAGCCTAGCTCACAGCAACCTCAAAATCCTGGGCTCAAGCAATCCTCCTCCCCCAGCCTCCCGAGTGGGTGGGACTATAGGCACACACCACCATGGCTGGCTAATTTTTTCTATTTTTGGTAGAGACAGGGTCTTGCTCTTGCTCACGCTGGTCTCAAACTTCTGAGCTCAAGCAGTCCTCCCACCCCTCCCAGCCCCCATCCAAAACTGATTCCATATATATTTTATTATGTAATGGAGCTAACATTGCCTGATTGCTTACTCTATACTGGGTAATCAGCAAGACAAAATTCTTAACCACATGGATCTTGCATTCTAGTAATGGGAATCAGACATTAAAATGTGTAGACAAGTAAAGATAATTTCAGTTGGTTGAAAAATGCTGTGAAAGAAACAACAGAGGAGTGGGATTGGGAGGAGCAGATGAGAAGTGGGCTAGTTTAGTTGGGGTGGTCAGAGAGTCTATGAAGAGGCAACATTTGACCTGAGACTTGAAGGTGGAGAAGGTGGCAGCTATTCAAAGATCCAGAGGAAGCAGTGTTCTAGGTAAACAGAACAGAAGATGCAAAGTCACTGGCCATAGAATTTGGTTTGTGTGTTTGAAGGATTGAAGGAAGACCAATATGACTAAATATGGTGAATTAAGCAGAGAGAGGAAAATAATAGGAGATGAAGTCAGAGAGGTAGGCAGGATTTAGATCAAGTGGGGTCTTATAAAACCTCAATTAAGAGTTTGAGTTTTATTCTTATTTTAGGAGGAAGTCTCTAGAGCAGGGGTCCTCAAACTTTTTAAACGGGGCCAGTTCACTGTCCCTCAGACCGTTAGAGAGTGCACACTGTGGGCCCGGGACGAGTCTGCTGGATAAATGTCCTGGGCAGGCCGCATGTGGCCCGCAGCCCATAGTTTGAGGATTCCTGCTCTAGAGAGTATAAATCAGGGGAGTGTTTATAATCTTATTTACTCTTTACAAAGATGACTTTGCTTGTTGTTTGGAGAAGGGTCTGAAAAGAGTTGAGAGCAGAAGTTGTGAGACCATTAACAGCTTATTACAATCACTTGTGTGAAATAGAGTGGCATATTCTGGAGTTTTAACAGTGGGAAAATGGACTTGCTCATAGGCTCACAGCCTTTACTGACTGAGGTTTCCATATTTCTTAATTCTCCTAAGGATGATACATAACTAATAGTATCCTAGATGCATAGGAAAGAAGTTAATCAATTATTTGCAGTTTCTGTGTCTGTGAATTTGACTGTTCTGTGTATCACATATGAGTGGAATCATACAATATTTGTCTTTTTTGAATGACATTTCACTTAGCATAATGTCTTCAGAGTTCATGTTATAGCATATTGCAAAATTTCCTTTTTTGTTCTTTCTAAGGCTAAATAACATTCCATGGTATGAGTATATTACATTTTGTTTATTCATCCTTTGATGGACATATTTGGGTTGTTTATACCTTTTGGCTGTTGTGAATAACGCTAATATTAATATAGGTGTCCAAAATATCTGTTCAAGTCCCTTCTTTTCAATTTGGGATATATACCCAGAGTGGAATTGCTGGATCATATGGTAATTCTATTTTTAAATTTTTTGAAGAACCTATGTCATACTGTTTTCTATAGCAGCTGCACCAACAGTGCACTAGGCTTCCAATTTCTCCATATCTTCACCAAACACTTGTTATTTTCTGGGGTATTTTTTCATTTTTAAAATTTTTGTTTACATATTTTTAAAAGGAGAGCTTTATTTCTTGGGAAGGGTTTCTTAGCCTGTAGTGGCCATTCTGACAGGCTGGGAAACACTACTCCAGCCACAAGCCAGGAACATAGGTTTCGAGAGAGAGAGAAAACAGAACAGGATTTTATAGTCTGGTTTTTTTGTTTGTTTTTGATAATAACCATCCTAATTAACAAGCATGAAATGGTATCTCATTGTGGTTTTGATTTACATTTCCCTAATGAATAACGATATTGAGCATCTTTTTATGTGCTTATTGGCCATCTATGTATCTTCCTTGGAGAAATGTCTGTTCAAGTCTTTTGAATTAAACCCATTTTTAAATTTAATTTAAAAAATTTTTTTTTTTTTAAATTTTCAAATGGCACTAACATTTTAAGTGATGTAGACATGTACTTGGGGTGGGTGGGTGGGTGGGAGTTCTCAATTGTGGGTTTTTTTGGAGGTGGGGAGAGACACAATCTCACTCTGTTGCCCAGGCTAGAGTGCCGTGGCGTCAGCCTAGCTCACAGCACCCTCAAACTCCTGGGCTCAAGCAATCCTTCTGCCTCAGCCTCCCGAGTAGCTGGGACTACAGGCACGCACCACCATGTCCGGCTAATTTTTTTTATATGTATTTTTAGTTGTCCAGATAATTTTCTTCTATTTTTAGTAGAGACGGGGTCTCCCTCTTGCTTGGGCTAATCTCGAACTCCTGACCTTGAGTGATCCTCCCAGAGTGCTAGGATGACAAGCGTGAGCCACCACGCCCGGCTGTATAGTAAGTTTTGAAATCAGAAGTGTGAGTCTTCCATTTAATATTGTTTTGGGAGCTGAGTGTGGTGGCTCACACCTGTGATCCTAGCACTTTAGGAGGCCAAGGTGAGATCACTTGAGGCCAGGAGTTCAAGACCATCCTGGGCAACAGTGTGACCCCCATCTCTGTCATAAAAAAAATAAGCCAGACATTTTGGTGCACACCTGTAGTCCCAGCTTCTTGGGAGGCTGAGGCAGGAGGAGCACGTGAGCCCAGGAGTTTGAGGTAGCATTGAGCAATGCTGATGCGATTGCACTCTAACCCAGGCAATAGAGCAAGACCCTGTCTCAATACAAAAAAAAAAAAATTGTTTTGGCTATTGTGGATCTCTTATATTGTCATATGAGTTTTAGGACCAGTTTGTCAGTTTCTTTTTAAAAAAAAAAAAAAACAGCTGGTATTGTTTTGAATGTATAGATCAATTTTGGGAGTATTGCTTTGTTAACAATATTAGGTATTCCAAGCAGTGAACACAAGATGTCTTTCCTGTTGTCTTTATTTTTTTTCCAATAATGTGTGGTAGTTTTCAATATAATAATATAAGTCTTATATTTCTTATGTTAAATTTATTCCTAAGTATTTTATTCTATTTGATGCTATTATAAATTAAATAGTTTTCTTAATTTCATTCTCAAATTGTCTTCTGCTGGTGTATAGAAAGACAATTGATTGTTTTGTCTTATATCCTACGACCTTACTGAACCTGTTTATTAATGAGTCTCTTCTGATTTTCTATTTATTTGTTCATAAAGAAAAGAAGTTTATTTAGCTCACAGTTCTTTAGGCTGAGAAGTTCAAGGGCGTGGCCCTGGCTTCTGGCAAGGGCTTTCTTGCTGTATCACAACATTTTTATATTCTTTTTCTTGCTTCTTGAGTCTATGCGTATTAGGCCATTTAGTTGTCCTTTTCTTTTTCCTGATTAATTCATTTTAAGACTATACATTTTCTTTTCATTACTACTTTGGCCATGAACATTTTGATTTGAAGTATTGTAATTGTGATTTGTTTCTAATTCAGCATTTATTTTCTTTTTAGTCCAGTAATATTTTACAATTTCCAGGTATTTCGATGGGTATATTTTTGTTTATACTTAGTTTAATTGCATTGAAATTGTTATGATTTTTCTTATGGAGTTCATAAATAACCTTCTAGAGAATCTTCTAAGTTAAGATTCTGCTCCACAAGCAGCAAGATAAATTTTTTCATAAACCCCCAAATAAATCAGTTGGGACTACAAAGTATCTTGTTTATTTTTGGAACAGAAGACAGAACAGCTTACATGCATGGTAAGATTAAACTTTTTCTGACTGACTAGTGAATTTTATGGTATTTGATCATATTAAAAAATGTTTTTAAATGTCTTTGCAGCCACAAATAAGAAGAGTAATTCACCCAAGCCAGCTCGGTCCAGTATAGCAAGTAGTCTATCACTTCGAAGAGCAGTGGACTCCGGGGAAAATAATCGTTCAAAGGGAGACTGTCAGACTCTATCCGAAGGTAAATTTGGGGAGTTCAGAATGTAATTTCAGTGGGTAGATGCCTCTTATAAGAAATTGATGTTATGGTAAAGCTTTAGACCTTGAAATGTATTAAAAAT
Organism: Cheirogaleus major; assembly: GCA_963574435.1. NCBI lineage: Eukaryota > Metazoa > Chordata > Mammalia > Primates > Cheirogaleidae > Cheirogaleus > Cheirogaleus major. Next base: position 13,755 of record CAUYPO010121137.1, on the reverse strand, counting down.
GCTAAAGTTCTATTTCAAAGTTTCTTGATCTCACAACAGAACAAGCCGTTAAGAAAATGCAGCCATTAGACTGCATATTCTGTGCTCCTTAATTTTAAATACCTGTCATCAAAAAGACTGGGAGATATTTTAAAATTGTTTTTGAAGTTTTTACATAGTTTAAAAAAATATATATATAGTGGATTTTCTAACCTGAGAGAGACCTTTAGTATTTATTTGCCTTTCTGAATATTGATCGATCTTCCTTTGAAGGTTCTGCAGGAAGCTGTCAGACTGGGAGCAGGCACAATTCTCCTCGAGCCTTGATACATGGCAGTATTGGTGATATTTTGCCAAAAACTGAAGACCGGCATTGTAAAGCTTTGGATTCAGATGCTGTTGTAGTTGCAGTTTTCAGTGGCTTACCTACTGTTGATAAAAGGAGGAAAATGGTCACCTTGGGGTAAATTAAGTTCTTTTGTTTATGTAATAGAATAATAGCTAATAGCTTTGCTTGGAACTTTAAGTCTATATCATAATGAACAAAAATTTCCACTTTGTTAATTTTTTAGCAGGCAGAAAGTTCAATTATTGCGTTAAAATGTAACTTTTAAAGTATCAGAGTCTTTACTTTTTTTTTTTTAATGGGATGATAGTACCAGAAGTTCAGTTTAAATATATTAAAGCTCATTTTCACTGAAGTTAGGATAATAGTGATGTATATAACCTTGTGTGAACTCTGCCTTGTAAGATTTTTGTGTCAGCTTTTTTTTTTCATCTGTCGCACACTTTTCAAAGACATTTGTACTGAGCTATATTATGTGTCACAGGTCTTTACATATATTTTATATGGAACAAAACACTTCCAGCAATTTTAACACTGCTTTTCTACTTTCATCTCACATTTTTTCTCCTCTTATGAAAAAGTATCCTCAAAAGTCATAATCGAAATTTCCCAAAAGGATATATGGTAGTTGACACATTTATCTCTCTCCCAGGAAACATAAACTCAAATCCCAACCATGGCAATTAAACTTCTATTTATTCAAAAGGTAGGGTGATTATAGAACATATTGACTATGGTTGTGCTAGATGAGCCATTAATATCCATCTGCTGATCTATTCTATGGATAGTAAATGCATTTCTAAATTTAAACAGAATAGTTTTACCTTGGCGACTTTGAAAAGAACTTTGAACTAAATTTAGAGAAAGATCCCTTAAGTTTATTTAATTTTATATAGCTTCAAGGTCTGGCCCATTACCAAAATGTAAAAGAACAGATGGTGGTTTACTTTTCTGTTGTGGCTCAAGTTTCAGCAGTAGAAAGGTGTTAGAAAAAAAAGTCACTGGAGATTGTCTTACTTTTCCTATTACTAAGCCTGGTATATATGTTCCTTTTAAGTTAAAGCTGCAGCTAACTTTTATATTTTGTTATAGAGATATTTATATCTGCCTTTTATCATAAAAATTAAATGTATATGAACATAGATTTTCTTTTTTTCTAGAGTGTAAAATCCTATACAAATAACTGCAGCTCTTAGGTGTAATACTCATTTTAGAATTGATTGTATCTGCCAGCCTGGTTCATGTGGATACTATACAGCTTGTGTCTTTTTTTCCCCTGCCTGATTTAAAGTAGTGTAAGCAAAAAATTTAAATACATGGTTCAAACCACGTGATAAGTGGTTCAGAATGGAAGGAAAAAAAATATTAAGTGGAAAATTCTCCATCCTTATCTCCTATCTGCCTATTTTTCCAACCCCTGCCCACACATATTCATGCTGCTCTTAATTTTTTGTGTATGCTGTATCTTCTCAGTGTTTATTATGTATATTTAAGCAACTGTGACTATGGACTATGTAGCTTTTTAAATACAAAAGATGTACTTTGTTTTCTTAATAATATATCTCAAAAATCTTCCCTATTAGAACATATTATTTAGAAACTCTATATTTATTTTTACTGAAATTTTTATTGAAATAATTATAGATTCACACACAGTTGTAAGAAATAGTACAGAGAGATCTCATGTACCTTACCTGTTTCCCCTCATGATAACATTGTGCAAAACTACAGTACAATATCAAAACCAGGATATTGACATTGATATAGTCCATCATTTTATAACTTTTTATTGTGAATCTTTAGAGAAATATTTTAAGATAAAATTTGAAATTTGGTATCAAACACCAATGCATACACCCTATGCAGTTTGGTGCTCAGTTCCAGGAAAGGAAAATATAGATTACTGTGTCACTTAATAGTTATATAAAAATACCAAGTTGTTTTCTTCCTCTCTGAGGGCTAATGCTAAAGGAGGTCATCTGGAAGGAATGCAGATGACTGATTTGGAAAATAATTCTGAAACTGGGGAGTTACAGCCTGTATTACCTGAAGGAGCTTCAGCTGCCCCTGAGGAAGGTAAGGAAAAATAAAGTTATAATTAGGCAGGAGGTGAGAATACTAACCCTTTTTTGGTGGTGGTGGGAAGGGAGGTCATAGGGAGTGGTTGGTTTAGTAAAAATGTTTCTGAGATCTGCTATCCAACATACTTGATCTGAACATACATAGTATTCGTTGTGCCACTGGATTTGATTTACTAGGATATTAAGCACAGAGAAAGGCAAAATGGATAATTTACTACATAAAAGGACACATCTTACTATAAGAGTCATTTAAGCAGGGGAAAATCTGCAGATAGTTCATCTGTTCAGTCAGTAAATGCATTAAGCCATCTACCTGCCAAACATTAAATTTTTGCTAGATGTGCAAAGATGAATTGGATATGTTCACAGTCTTATTGGGCAGATATGCCCCAAAATAACGAATTAGAATATTAAGTGTTAAGTCTTCATCTTTCAAAGTCAGCCTTTATTAGTCTATAGATTGTTTTTTTCTTCTTAAAAAGCATTCCAAGTTTTAACCATTTTTAAAATCCCTTATGGTGACTAACCTCAACTCTGCCAACTTATTCTCACTTACACTTTCTGGTATTTCTTCTACATATTCTTCCAAGTTCATAATTGTTTATTTAAAAACATAGAAGACATTCAGTAATTTGGGGTAACAGAAGGTGCTTGAAACAATGCTGTGTGTATTGCCCTTGCTGAGTCCTTTATATGTTAGCAGAAAAGAATGTCAGCTTTTTAAACGATATTTGACATTGAAATTTTTTTCATTTCTCAGTGAAACTCTGCCACCTTCTATCTCTGCACTCATTTGAATTTCACTGATTGATGAATTGCAGCTCAAAGCATATATACAGGTGCCAGCATCTACCTCTGGCTGCCCTATGGAGAGGTTGGGTGGGTGGTAGCATTTTCAGGTTTTTCAGTTAAAGAACAACTAAATGTTTTGGTCTTCTTCATTAGCTGGTGCTCCTGTAGTGAGTAGCATTATTTCAGTTAGAAGAGATTAAATGGAAAGGGTTTTTTAAGTGATGTGTTGATTGTTAAAACATTAAGGAAAAACAATTATGATGGATAATCTTTATAAAAAGGGCCTGTGGGGATTAGCTACTTTCTATGTGTTTTTATATACTGGTTATAAATAGTAGTGGCTTAATTCTTGTGGCATGTACTGTAATTACAGCTCATTTTTTTCATGCAGTTATTTGCAAAATTCTTCTAGTTTGCCTGCTGTTGCATTTAATGCTGGTGATAAAGTAATTCGTGGACCCATTTTCTAGTTCAAAGTTTCTTCACCTTGGGACCATTGCCATTTTGGGCCACATAATACTTTATTATAGAAGAACGGTTCTCTGCATTGTAGGATGTTTAGCAGCATACTCAGTTTTTAACCACTAGATGCCAGTAGTGCTTCCCCCAGTTACAACAACCAAAAATGTCCCCAGACATTGCCAAATGTTACCTGGGGGCTGGGTGAGGTGGCTGAGTGTAATTCTAGCACTTTGGGAGGCCGAGACTGTTGGATTTCTTGAGGTCAGGAGTTCAAGACCAGCCTGAACAAGAGTGAGACTCTGTCTCTACAAAAAATTTCTTAAAAATTATTTAAAAAGTTAAAAAAAAAAAAAAGTTCCCTGGGAGGCAAAATCATTTCCAGTCAAGAACCATTAGTTGAACTGTATAAGTCTCAATCAGGGATAACCACTCCTTAAGAATCACTTGCCAGAGTGGGCCGCAGTTACTAATAGGAACAAGTTGTAGCTCTCAGATATGTGGGATATGTATGGTGGGGAGGGGTCAGAGAGAGCAATTGAAAAGCACTGGTTAGGTGTCAGACAGACTAGTTAATAGCCAATTACAATATAGGATGATGAGTGCTGTGTTGGGTGTATAGGGAGCTGAAAGAAGAGATATATAATAATAGACGATAATATTTACTAAGTCCTCACTATGTACCAGAGGCCACTAAAGACTGCCAGTATTATGTTATTCTCAGTACAACTCCACATAATAGTTACTTTTGTTATTCTGGTTTTACAGGAGAGTAAGCTGAGGCCTAGAGTTAGAACTTACCTCACCCAAAGTCAGAGTTAGTAATTGGAAGGGCTGGAATTTGAACTCAGGGCCAATGCTCTTAACCATCACCCGTCTACTAACCTAGTCCCAAGTCTACACTTGGAACAATCATCCTAAGGGATAAGTAGTAGTTAGCCAGGTGAAGATTGGCAAAAGATGAGGCCAGAGTATGAGCAGGCAGAGGTCAGATCATGAAGAATTACGTTTATGTCCTAGCTAGAATATGGACTTTGTCCTTTGAATGGAATCTAAGCAAGATGTGACAATAAAATTATGTTTTTACATTCCTACTCTAGCTGCACTTTGGAGAATGGATTTGGGGAGTGGAAGTAGGAATGGGGTGTGGAATTAGGAACAGTAAAACTGGTGGAAAGCATGTTACATTAATTTAGGTGAGCGATGATATTTTTACTTATTAATTTCAGCTTCTAACTCATAAATCCATATTACCTTATCAATTTTTCTATGTAAAATAGCTAGTTAGCATGAAAAACTCTAAAAGTTTTTGCCATCAGTTCATTCATTTAAAGCTAATTGACAGTTTATCCTAAACTGGAAAAAAGCGTTTGGCCACATTTAGGATTGGCATTGCACTTTCCAAGTTTTTGAAAGTATGGAATTATTCAGGTGAGATTTAGAGCTAAGGTCAGTGTTATTCAGTAACACACTTTATCTCTATATATGAAGTGTTGCGGTGAGCACCTAGAACTCAAGAGTTGCTGTGAACATGCAAATCAACAGTGACACAAGTACACCCTTGCAGTTTGTTGACACCTAAGCTGTTTGTTTACCACCAGAGTCCCAGGATAGGCCATGAGAAGGACACTAACTGATGAGGCTCAGAGAAGAGAGTACAGTAGACAAAAGGAGCTCTATGTTTCTTGGAATTGGCTTTGTTTGTAGAGGAGAATGGGACCTTGCTCACTGTACTGGGTAATGTTCTATCATCAGCAGGAGCCAGTTCTCAGGAAAACTTTATTTTTCACAACTACCTGTAAGCCTTGGCAAACAGTGGAGTGGATTTGTATCTGCTTAGTAGAAACAAGGGTCTTTATTTGAGTTGAATGCACATAGAGAAGATATTCTGTGTAAAATCACTGTGGGTTTCTCTCTTTCTCAGAGGGAAGTCATTCTCAAGAAACTTTTAAGTCATTCTCTGTGGTACTGGCTAGGAATTTTGGGACTACTAAGGTGTTCTCACAATTGCTCTTAAACATCAATTAAAATGTAACTTTTTTCTTAGATATGACAGTCGTGAATAGGCATTTTCCTTTTTAACTGGGAACATAGGGGACAACTTGTTTAATGGCCTGTTGCTGACTTTTTTTTTTTTTTTTTATTGGTAATCTACAGAACTCCTGGGTAGGGTTTGTTTCTTCTGTGTAGAACTGGAGACTTTACTCTTAATTCCTGCTGAAGTGGCACAGACCCCTTTCAGTTAAGTCACCAGTACTCCAAACACCCATCCCAGAAAAGAGCTTTGGCATGCCTATTAAAACCCTTGCTGGCAGCCTGTTTTACAGGAATAAAAATTCTGACGGTTTGCCATTGCTGATCTCTTTTAGGATAATCTATTAAGATGCTTTTAACAAAAGTTATCAAAAAATACATCAACTGACTTAAATAGTAAGGAAAATTGACTCTCTTATATTAACAAGAAGTCTCCCAATAACAAGAAGGCACACCTAAATAGGGCAGTTTCAGGATTAGAAAATTTAGCTGCTCAGTGTCATCAAGAACTTTTTTTTTTTTAACCCAATCTGATGCTCTCCTATTCTCAGTGAGTTGGCTTAGCTCCCCTGAGAGTGGTAAGATGGTTGCTGTAGTTCCAGACTTGATATGGAGTCAGAGCAACATTCAGGGAGTAGGAAAAGATTGTTTTATTCTATGTGTCTCTGTTTATCAACTAGGAAAACCTCTCTCAGAGAGCACCTCAACAACTTCCTAACTTCCTCTTACATCTCATCAATCACTGGCAAAGAAAATTGACAGTTCCAGTCATTTGGTTCCCACTCCCCAATCCCCCACCACACTTGTTCCAAATGGCCATGTGGAAGAGAGAAAATACCTGAACAATGTTGAGGTTCTTTTAGAAAGAAAAAGGCAGGTGACTTATTACTGAATAAAGTATCTGCTGTACCAGGTGGTTATTGTATTTTCCAAGCATCTGAAAGTTGAGTAACTTGTTTAAGGGAGTTATAACTCGAAAGTTAACTTGACTGAGCATATAGTAGATGCTCCAAAATATGGTAGGTGATTGTTACAGAAATACCATATTTTAGATTTTACTCTAAGATGGATACAGATTTCTTTTGCATTAACATCTCTGAAGCATCTTACAATTAATGGTATCTTGTAATTGCCATCAATGACTGCCAGCAACTTGTCTTTTTCATTACATTCACAAAAGTAGGAAGCTTCCAGATCATAATACTTGATAAAAGACCAAGTGGTATTTTCATGCAGGAATTCCTTCCTAGCATTTCTTGGGAAATATGCTTTCCTAAATTCTGAGAAAAATTAGTCGAGAAATTTGATAAATGGAAAAAACTATTTTAATTATCCTGTTAGAATTAATTTTAACAATCAACACAGAAACGTTACTGATTTGAAGGAATCTACTCATGGAAAGTTACAAATAAAAACTGGAAACACTGATACCTAGATTCAAAGGTTAAGGTCAGTAGGAGCTCCTTGGAGAGAATTGATCACAAATCAGTCCTGATTATAACTGTTGCCATTTTATGTGTTCATGGTGCTGTGCACTGCTAAGTAAATATTAATGAGTTTAGTATACTTGATAAAAATTCTGTGAGTGGTGTTCCAAGAAATAGGGTTTTAAAGCAAATAAGTCCTTAAATTGGCATTTTTGACATGTAATTCTGTGCATTACTATAAACCTTGCTAAGAGTTGTAAATGTTACATTAAACACTACCCAGTAATGCCCATACAAGGTCCAACGTTTGAATATTCATTATAGGCCACAGTTCTTTTTTTTTTTTTCTTTTGAGACAGGATCTTACTCTTTTGCCTGGGCTAGAGTATAGTGGTTTCATCATACCTCACAGCAACCCCAAACTCCTGGGCCCCTGTGATCCTCCTGTCTCAGCTTCCTGAGTAGCAGATTACAGGCACATGCCACCATACCCAGCTAGTTTTTTTTGCTTTTTGTAGAGACAGACTCTCTGTGTGGCTGAGACTGGTCTCAAACTCCTGGGCTCAAGTGATCTTCCCCACATTGGCCTCCCAAAGTACTAGGATTACAGATGTGAGCCACCATGCCTGGCCATATTTCTTATAAATGCTAATTCAACAATTTTTAAAGATATTCATGTAATGAATAAAGAGCTTAGAAAAGTACTTAAAGAATAACTTTAAAAAAAAAGAATAACTTAGATTTTGCGAATTTCCTAAGAGCTCCAGAGAATTATATAATTCATTGTTTTTTAATCCTAAGGGTTATTATTTGTCAGGAATTCAGAAATACTAATTCCAAGAGGTCAAATTTATACCCAGAAGTTCAAGAACTCAAACCTTTTGTTTTATTTTCAGCCACACTGAGAACAGTTCCATGTGGGGCCACAAGGTGGAGGTGACAGTTCACAGAAGTAGCTGGTTTTGGTCTCTTTTAATGAAAAGTGTTGCTCTTCACTCTTCAGAGCAGGAAAGGTTTTTTTTTCTTTGCTGAAGATGGAGAAGATTTCAGAAATACCCATACATTCAGCCTATGTCTTCTAAATATTTAAAGCAGAAATAATGCTACCCAAACTGTTCCTAAAACAGAAGTGAAAAAATTCACCAATAAAGTCATATAGGGCTACAGTGTCCTTTGTTGGAAGTTTTTTTTAAAACTATAAATTCTGTTTTTTTAAGAGTTAAAATACCTATCCATGTTATCTATTTTTCCCTAAATGAGCTTTGGTAGTTTGTGTCTGTCAAAGAATTTGTTCATTTCATCTATGTTCTTCATTTTGTGAGTAAACAGTTGTTTATACTATTTCTTTATCCTTTTAATGTCTGTAGAATCTATAGTGATGTCCCCTCTTTCATTCCTGATGATGGAAGTTTTTTGCTTGCTCTCTTTTTTCTTAATCTACCTAGAGGTTTTTCAATTTTGTTGATCTTTTCAAAGAACTACCTTTTTATTTCATTGTGGTTTTTTCTGTTATTTTTCTGCTGATTTTGTTTATTTCTGTTCTTTATTATTTCCTTCTTTTATTTTTTTGAGACAGAGTCTCGCTTTGTTGCCTGGGCTAAAGTACAGTGGTATCATCATAGCTCACTGCAACCTCAAACTCCTGGGCTCAAGCGATCCTCCTACCTCAGCCTCCCAGGTAGCTGGGACTATAGGCATATGCCACCTCGCCTGGCTAATTTTTCTATTTGTTTTTTTAGTAGAGATGGGGTCTCGCTCTTGCTCAGGCTGGTCTCGAACTCCTGAGCTCAAGTGATTCTCCCGTGTCAGCCTCCCGGAGTGTTAAGGTTACAGGCGTGAGCCATGGTGTCTGGACTGTTATTTCCTTCTTTCTATTTGCTTTGGGTTTAATTTGCTCTTTTTCTATTATAGTTTCTTAAAGTAGAAGCTTAGGTTATTGATTTGAGGCCTTTTTTTCCTAATATAAGCATTTTCATGCTATAAATTTAGCTCTAAACACTGCTATAGCCACACCCTACAAATTTTGATACATTGTATTTTATTTTTATTCAGTCCAAAATATTTTTTACTAATCCTAGAAAATTCTCAGGCTTTCTTTCTTAATATACTGTCTCTCCTTTGTTAATTTTGCTATCTCTGCGTCAGTCTGTGTGATACAATTTGGACCATTCTCTTTTATCCCCTTGTTTCTTAATCTCTTTTTTATAATTTTCATCTAATTTTTTCTTTTGCATTCTCATTAATTTTCTCAGCTGTACAATTAATCTTTTTTCAGCTTTGCCCAAACCATCCATTAATATTTTAATTTTAGTGCCTGTATCTTTCATTTCTAGAGAATATATTTCTTTTTAAAATATGCCTTTTCTTTTTTTAAGTTAAACAGAATTGTGTAATCTTTTATAGGTTATTGTTCCATTTTATGAAAAATTCTGTTTGTTAGTGTTATCCTTCTGTTTGTTTACCTGCTTATTCTTGCTTTGTGTGAATTGTTTGCCAAAGCACAGCTTTTTGAGACTCCCTGGCCCCATGAGAATTCTTGTAATCTATCTGTAATGTGTAAGCCTCCCTCCAGAGGAGTAATTTGTATGTGTCAAGAATGTTTATGACCATTTTTTTCTTTCTTCTTCTTCTTTTTTTGTTTTTTGAGAGAGAGATCTCACTATGTTGCCTAGGCTGGATTCGAACTCCTAGGCTTAAGTGATCCTCCTTCCTTGGCCTCCTGAGTAGCTGTAGGACATCAGGTGTGCACTGTCACACCTGGCTTGTGAGCATTTTTATATCATCTTTAAAGTCTTTGTTAGATAATTGCAACATCTGTGTCATCTCAGCATTAATGTTGGTTGTCTTTTCTGGTTCTGCATATGCTGAGTAATTTTGGATTATATCCTAGATATTTTCATTATGGAATCTGTGGGTCTTATTTTAATCTGCCAATTTGCTAGTACTTCAAATTCTGGCTTCACCAATATGCCTGTTCCTGTTTACTTTTCAGAGTCCTTAAATAGCTATGCCATGCATCTGTCCTGGTTTTATCGCTGCATTCATTGGGAAAGACAGGGTGGAATTGCTTACTCCATCCTAACTAGAACTTTCCTTCCAGAGAGAGTTTTACATTTGCTTTATTCAAATAATACTAGATCCTGATAACTTTTAGGTTAATTTCTTGAGACTTTAACCTCAACTTTAAATCCCAAACCTAAATTTGGCATACAGACCCTACTTTGAATTTTGTGGTGAGACTTTTTCCTCTTTCTGCAGAGTCCAGCAAAAACAGACAAAATTCTTTGCTTTTTTTCTGTGCCACTAGGCAGATTTTTTCTATTCTTTCAATAAGAATTTTAGGACCAGGCACAGTGGCTCATGCCTGCAATCCCAGCATTCTGGGAAGCCAAGGCAAAAGGATCACTTGACGCCAGAGGTTCAAGATTAGCCTGGGCAACATAGTAAGACCACCTGTCTACAAAAAATGAAAAAAAAAAAAAATAATAACTGGGCACGGGGAGATGAGCCTGTAATCCTAGCTGCTTGGGAGGCTGAGGCTGGAGGATCACTTGAGCCCAGGAGTTTGGGGTTACATTGAGCTATGATTGTGCCACTGTACTCCAGCCTAGGGGACAGAACAGGACCCTGTCTCTAATGGAGTTTTAGTCTCAGTTTCAACTCTCGTTCTATGGTATGTTCATTTTTCTATCTTCAGTGCAGTGTTAAAATCTTTACATTAGGCTCTCCAGGGCAGCTATACCATCTGACCCATTAGTAGAAGTATCCCCCTTTGTTTCTGACACCTGTGGATTTCTCTTCTGTCTTTTAAATGTGGCTGTCCATTAAAATAATGTTTTACATTTATACTTTAGCTAATCATAAGGATTTGCAGCAGAAAGATTTTTGGGTTTTCTTAACCACTATGTAACCGAAATAAATACTTGTTATAGAATTTTTCTTTTAAAATTCAACTGATGTGCATAAAAATTAGAGGCGTAACTAGGATAGAAACTGATTTATTGCTAGAATGGCCATAATTTTTGATACACATGTGTGTCTATATAATTTTATGTTTTAGGCTAGAGATGATTGTTATGTCTACACTGAAGTAGGATTAAAAGTGTTATTTCTATCTCATGACTCTAGAAAAAAAGGTTTGATTTGGGAAAAATGTTCACAGTGTAATGAAATTAATACTGGTTTTAAATTATAACTTGCAGGTATTGTAGAACGGGCAATTTTTAACTTCAAGAACAAAAATAAAATCACTGCTCTAAATATTAATAGCTAAAGAGAACTGAGGTTTGTGTGGTTACTTTCATCTTAGTGTTTAGGTTGAATTCTTGGCATTTGATGTAAAATTCAACAGGAATCTCAGTTTAGTAGATGAGTATCCATTTCCTTTCAGTTATAGTGGTTTCTTCTCAGAAACACATTCTTTTCTTTACTGCCAGGAATGAGTAGCGACAGTGACATCGAATGTGACACTGAGAATGAGGAGCAGGAAGAGCACACCAACGTGGGCGGATTTAACGACTCTTTTATGGCACAGCCCCCAGATGAAGGTGCAACACATGATGTCATTTTACACAGATTAATAAAACCATCGCTGCTGCTTCTTTTTCTTGTTGTTGTTCTGCTACTTCTTCCGCTCTGCTGCTTTTGCTTCTTCTGCTTCTTTTTTTTTTTTTTTAATTATTGTCATTTGTGAGACAACATTCTTTGGTAAACTATATGGTGAGTACTGGCAAAATTTGGTAGGTAATGTTTGGCTTGGTTAGCACCTAGAGAGTGCTAATTATTGGGTAGGGAAGGGTTCCACAACCTGCTTCTATATATAGCCTGTGACCCGAGAATGGCTTTTATGTTCATTGTAAACAGTTGTAAAAAAACAAAAAAGAATTTTCCACAGAGGCCATTTGTGGCCTGCAATGCTTAAATATTTACTATCTGTCCTTTATAGAAAATGTTTGCCAATCCCTGGGGAAGTTTCAGATGTTTGATTTCCCTTAACCCCCGGAGATTTTCCTAGCCTACTATGACTTTCTGATTTCTTAGAAATGCATGTAGGTTATAGAATCATCGATTTTTTTTTTTTAATTTTTAATTTTTTTTAAGAGACAGTTTCACTCTGTCACCCACCTGGGCTGGAGTGCAGTGGCACAATCATAGCTCACTGAAACCTTGAACTCCTAGGCTCAAGGGATCCTCCTGCCTCAGCCTCCAAGTAGCTGGGACTATAGGCATGCACCACCATGCCTGGCTTTTTTTATTTATTTATTTTTATTTTTTATAGAGAGCGGGTCTTGCTCTATTGCCCAGTTTGGTCTCCAACTCCTGGCCTCAAGCCATCCTCCCAACTTGGCCTTCCAAAGTACTGGGCTTACAGTGTTGGGATTCCCATGCCCAGCCTTGGAAATATCAATTTTTACTTTCTCCTACCCCCCCAAAAATTCTTGGGAAACCTGCTGTGAATATTTTAACTTGTTTTCTTCTGTTTTTATTTGCATTTCTTTTACCTAAGTATTTTATAAATAGTTTAGTATTCTGATTTTTTGCCTAAATGTATTTTATTTAAAATTTCATAAACTTCACTTTTTATGGCCGCCTAATATTCTGTCATGTGGATATACCATAACTATTCCACTATGAAGCAGTTTTCTAAAATTCACAGATTAAACAATGAAGGGATATACTGTATAGTTAGAGACGTACTCATTTAAACTTACCCAGAGAACTTAATAATCTTAGCATCCCTCTGCAATATTTCCTGAAATTGTCAGGCTTGTGCTAATTTTTAGCTTTATGTTTTACATATTTCCCTGGTGGTCTAGTATCTTTTACAGAACAGAGCCAAGCATTAGATGATCTGTAAGTATTAAGGCATCTTTAATAATTTCCTCTGCTTCCAAAAGAAGCATCCAAATTTTGGGCATATTATTTTGAGTGCTGGTGCATTTTTGTAGTGATGTTTTTGCATGTGCAATTTAATTGGCTTTGAAATGTATTTTATATTTGCAGTGTCTTGAAGTCTTGAGAGCGTACATCATTATTTCTTGTTCCCTTCTTCAGCTGCTCCCACAGTGTCCCTAGGAGGACAAAGTGGAAGCAATGCCTTTCATCTTCTCATTGTGGGTTTCTCTTACACGTTTTTTCTCCTTTATTTTTCCTTTGTGTTTTCTTATACCTAACTTCAAATCACAAATTATATGAAGTCAGAGATTTGTTCACAACCCAGCACATCTTTATCGTTTAAATAACACATTTGTAAGATCATTTAAAGACTTGGGAAGGAAAATCTTCTTCTTCTTATATTATGTGCTTTTAAATTTTAAAAATTTTTGGCTTGGTCAGGAGGATTTGTTAAAAAAGTAAATTTTAAAAGTTTTATCTTTTTATTTTCTACTTTAGATACACATTCCAGTTTTCCTGATGGTGAACAAATAGGCCCTGAAGATCTCGGCTTTAGTACTGATGAAAACAGTGGAAGGTAATTGCCAAATCGAGAGAACTGACTTGCAAGCTACCTTGATTCTGAATTTTGCTGTAGTTGGTGCTCAAATTTGCCATCAGTCAGATAATCAGATTTGGTCTTATTTTTTCATCATCTCTACCTTAAATAGTAATTTGGAAACTATTAGAAAGTAGCACAATT
>CAUYPO010121135.1:0-45341 GCA_963574435.1 Cheirogaleus major | reverse complement strand
ACAGCTAGAACCCATACTACTAAGTGAAGTATCCCAAGAATGGAAAAACAAGCTCCACATATACTCACCAACAAACTGGTATTAACGGAGCAGCACCTAAGTGGACAGATAGGAACTACATTTATAGGGTATTGGGTGGGTGGGGGGGGTGGGTATATACATACATAATGAGTGAGACGTGCACCGTCTGAGGGATGGTCATGCTTGAAGCTCAGAATAGTGGGGGGGGGGGAAAGGGCATTATTTGAAACCCAAAAATTTGTACCCCTATAATTTGCTGAAATAAAAAAAAAATAAAAAAATAAAAAAGAAGTAGAGAGCAGAATTGTGACTACCAGAGGGAGCAGGAAGTGGATGGGGAAGGAGGAGATGTTAGTCAAAGGGGTCAAAGTTTGAGTTAGAAAGGAGAAATAAGTTATAGTGATGTATTACTGTATATTGTGGCTACTATAGTTAATAATAGTGTACTGTATACTTCAGAATTACTAAGAGTAGATTTTAAATATCAAAACAAATAAATGATAACTGTGTGGGATGATGGATAAGTTAATTAACCTGATATAATCATTCCATGATGTATACATGTATAATAACATCATATTGTTCCACATAATATATATGATTATTGTCACTTAAACATTATAAGAACAATTAAAAAAATAAATTCTATCAAATTTTAAAAGAAAACTAGAGTGCATAACACCATATCACTCATTATAGCTGTAAATCACAATTTCCAAATTTTATTCCCTTTCCATTTAGAGTAACTCAGCTGTCTGTTTTCACCTCCTTCTTCCTAATCACATGATCATATCCAGTACAATCCCATATTCCAAAAGAAAAGAAGTCATCGAGGACTATTTTTGTACATAGAAACATCTCTGTCATATAGATCATGCTACTTACCTGGTTCACAAAATCATCTGTAGGCAGTTCTCTCTTTAAATAGCATTTGCTGTCTCTCCACATCCTCGCCAGCATTTGTTGTTTTGGGATTTCTTGATATAGGCCATTCTCACTGGGGTTAGGTGGTAACTCATTGTGGTTTTGATTTGCATTTCTCTGATGATTAGAGATGATGAGCGTTTTTTTATATGTTTGCTTGCTGTTATTCTGTCCTCTTTGGAGAAATTTCTGTTCATTTCCGTTGCCCATTTCTTGATGGGATTGTTTGATTTTTTCTTTTCTACATCATCTACTCTGAGGCCATGAAATATATATTTTTTAAAGTTTGGAAGTTTCACCTTTCACATTTAATTCTTAAATCCATTGACAATTTTTGTCTGTGGTTTGGGGAAGGGATCTACTATTTTTTTTTTTCTTCCTTAGGGATTGTCAGTTGTGCTGGCCCCATTTACTAAATCGGCCGCCTTCCCTAGTGATCTACAATGCCCCCTCCAGCATTTATTAAATTTCCATATGTGTGGGAGTCCCTTTGGGGCCTATTTTTTTCCTATTCTACTTGTATATTCTTGATCCAACAATACACTGTCACCCTGGCTTTATAATAAAATATTACTATAGTATTATATTATTATATCTGAAATATAATTCAGAGTTGTATTGGCTATGCTGGGTCTTTTGCACTTTCATGTAAGTTTTTTAATAAGCTTATCAAGTTCCTCAACAACAAAACAGAAGGACAGATATTGTAGGATTTCACTTATATGAAGTACCTGGAGTAGTCAAATTTGTAGAGATAAAAAGTGGAATATTGGTTACCCCAGGCTAATAGGAGGAGAGAACGGATAGCTAATGTTTAATGGATACAGAGTTTTTAGTTTGGGATGATACAAGAGTTCCGGAGATGGATGGTCATGAGGGCTGCACAACAGTGTGAATGTACTGAATACCATGGAGCTGGTTAAAATAGTGAATATTTTGTTATGTGTATTTTACTAGTTTTAAAAACTTATTGGAATTTTCTTTGAAAATGTATTTGATCTATACATTTGCAGAAAATTTGACATATTTATATGTATTTATGCATGTATTTCTCACAAAGATTTTAGTCTTCTAAGTGTCCTCCAGTTTTATAATTTTATAAAAATTATAAATGTTTTATAATTTTTTCCATACATAGTATATTCTGTCATAGATTTATTACTAGTTATTTTATAATTTTGTTTTTAAAAGAATATTTTTAAATATTTTGTTGTTAACGGTTTATTATACATGAAGTTGGCTTCTGTATATAAATCTGACTGTAAAAAAATTCATTTAAATGTGTCTATAAATTCTTTGAGTTTTTTCCCTATAGACAACCATTTGCAAATAATAATTTTTTATTTCTTTCTTTCCAATTGTTATTCCTTTTATTCTTTTCATGTCTTACTGCAAGGGCTAGAAACTCCCATATAATTTAAATAGAAGCAGTCATAGATGTTCCTTTGTCTTATTGCTGTTTTTTGTAAAAAATAGTTAAACATTTCACTATGATGAATGAAATTTGCTGAAGTTTTTGATAGACATAATTTACTTCCTAAAGAAGCTCACACATTTTTAAAGTATTTTTATCATTATTAGTAGAATTTTATCGAATGATTTTTTCATCTGTTGAAATGATCTTATGATATTTCTTCTTTATTAGTTGATTTGATTAAAAACCTTTACAAATCCTCTAATGTTAAACTACCCTTGTATGGCTAAAGAAACACTCAAGTTTGTTATGCTATATTATCATTTTTTATCTTCCTGGATTTAGCTTGTTAGTGTTTGGGGGGATGGAGAGGGTTGTATACCTACTGGCTTCTTATTTTCCATTCTTGTATTTCCTTGATTTCTATTTATATTAAAGTTTTATTGTTCTCATAGAGTAATTTTGGGAGTGTTTTTTTTTCCTGTGGAAGAATTTGATACATTATTTGAAAATGATCTGGACTTGGGGGAATATTTTAAACTATTTATTTAATTAATTATTTTAGGACTAGGCTTTTTCTTCTTGTGTTAGTTTTGGCAAATTATGTTTTTCTAGCCATTCATCCATTTGGTTTTGAATTTACCAGTGTAAGATTTTTCTTACTATTCTCTCATTATCTTTTTGACTTCTGCCAGATCTACAGTTGTGTTTCATTTGTCGTTCCTAAAAATAATTTCTTGTGCCTTTTCCTTTCCTTCTTGTTGCTCAATCTCACACATGTTTGCCTGGCTTATTATTATTTTTTAAACAACCAACTTTTCCTTTTGTTGAGCCTCCCTGTTGTACCTTTGTTTTCTACTTCATTGATTTATGCTCATAAATGTCTTGTCTCTTTTATTCTACTTTTAGAGAGCTTACTATGCTTTTTTTTCTTTTGTATATTTTTAAAGATTACTATTTTTATTTGAAATGAGATTATTGGTCTCCACAATCCAAATGTATTGAAATAATTTTCAAAGAAACTGTTCATTAGAAAATATAATCCCACAATCCTGATTAAACACTTGGAAAACACAATAAATGTTGTGTTGTGTTTTTATAATCATTGGGATGAGCTGAAATTAAGAAATCTGAACTTTTTTCTTTTTCAATTTGCTGCTCCTGTTCCTGTTTATTCAAACTGTAGACTTCCTTAAAGCTTGAAAACATGAGCTCCACATTCTAGGACTATGTCACTGAAGTCTCTCTCAGTTTTAATGTCTCAGTTTTTCCTAACACACTCTGGGCTGTCAGTGCATCTTTTTAATATTTCTATCCCTGAGTGGGAATTTTATAGTACTAATGGCTTTCCCCTCAACTTATTAGTTTGAAAGTTGTCCAATATATAAGGAGTTGAAAGAAGAGTACAGCTCCCCACCAGAATCAGTTCCATCCTTTCAGGAAACTTGTTCCCCAACTGGCCACAAATCATCTGCCCTTTCATTTCTTTTCCAGATAGCAGAGCAGGGCTTGTTTCCATCATTTTGAAAGCATGATACGCTCTCACCCATATGCAAATCTATATTCCTAGCACATTTTCCAGGACAGATTTGAAACATGCCAAAGGCAGTATTCCAATTGTAAATATTTGGAAAGCTCCAGTTCATTTATTTTGGTCTTGGTTATTAACCTCAAAAACAGTACACATTTCTCTTTCACACATCCAGGTTTTACTTGATTCAGTCTGTCTATGTTTATCCACTTAAATCCCCAAATTTTACTTACTCTGACTTTTATGTTTAACAAAAGCCTTTGCCGTCTAACATGTTTTCGGCACTCAGCGTACTGGGCACCTCTCTGTGCATTGGTGGTACAGCAGAGATTGGGGCACTCGGCCTTCATGGAGCCTACGCTCCAAGAGAGCAATAGGACAGCAGTCACAGTGACAGCCCCAAAAGAAGTACCTATGAGCAGGTGATAACAGGAGGAAAGATGGGCTGAGAACTTTCCAGCACCCTGAAACACCTGCAGTGGGCAGCCATATGTGCAGACACCCAGAGGCTACCCCTCATTTGGACCTGGGAGGAGTCGGTCATGGTACTGAACAGGCTGCCTGAGACCAGGTGAGGCAGGTGGGGCATGGCAGGGAGAGAAGCCCTGGAAGAAAGTGGCTCTGCCAACGGCCCCATCCTGCCCTTGCCTGTCCCTGAGAGGGCTGCCTCTCTCCCTCCTGCAAGGGAGCCTGTCTCTGGGGCCCTCACCGCTCCATCAGCCCACAGACCTCTAGGAGTCAGTGGGTGTCAAGAGAAAGAAAGTCAAGATTTTTGCCTTGCATTCTAATGTTTTTCCATATTGTGATTTGAAAATTTCCAAATATTCAGCGAAGTTGAAAGAATTTTACATTGAGCATTCACATACCCACTGTGGAGATTCTACCATTTGCATGTTACTGTACTTGCCATTGCACTGTTACATAGATAGGTGTGTCAATCAGTCAACTCACCCATAAATTCACCTTCTCTTTTTGATTCATTTCAAAGTAAACTGTAGACATCATTAATTAGAGTTTAATGTTTGATAATAGTTCTTATTCTTCTTATGGAGAATATATATGCAATGAAGTGTACAAATATTAAGTGTACATTCACTGAGTTTTAACAAATGCATTTACCTGTGTAGCCAAAACTCTTATTAAATGTGAGTCATTACTCCAGAAAGTCTTTCACCTCCTTTCTTGACCAATCCCTATGACCACCACCCAGACACAGCCACTATTCTGATATTTTTCCACCACAGATCTTGATATAAATGGAACCACATACTATATACTCTTTTGTAGCTGGCTTATGAACTTGGCATAATGCTTTCTGAGATTCGTCCATGTTGTCATTATGTTTTATTACTGAGTAGTATTTTATTTTATTTTATTTTATGGATGTAGTAAGAATTTGTTTTTCATTCTCTTACTGATAGACCACTGGGATGTTTCCAATTTTTCATTCTTATTGGTAGAACTGCTATGAGCATTCTTATACAAGCCTTTTTGTGAACATATGTTTTTATTTCTCTTAGGCAAATAGTAGGAGTGGAATTGCTAGATCATAGGTTATGTGTTTAGTTTTATGAGAAGCTATGACAACTTTTTCCAGAGTGATTTTATACTCCCATCAACAAGCATGAGAGTTCTGGTTTCTCCATATCCTCGGTGACATTTGATGTCAGTGTATTTAATTTTAGTCATTCTGGTGAATGTATGGTACTACCTCATCCGTGGTTTCTGTTTGTATTTCCCTGATGACTAATGATAGGCATTTTAATTTAATCTGAATTTTATTTAAAAATAGTCATTTGGACCTTCTTGTAAAATACGGAATTACAAGGAAGTTGTCTTTAGCGATATTCCTGTTTTTAAGAGTCTGCTCAGTTTTCTGCACTGGGTGAGTTCCTAGAGCCACATGGTGCATTTGGGGATGACATGTGACTCACAGCAGGGTGAGTGGGTGAGGTCTGTTTCCTGCACACATGCAGTTCACGTCCTCAGGTGGACAGTATTCCATGATCAACATCTCAAGAAAGGTAGTTTCCATTTACTGTCTCCAGTTTTGATAGTAACAGCCCTGGGAATGCCTAAACATATTTTTTAATAAAGTAGGAGAGTTCTTTTTGCCTTTTGTTAAATAGACTGAGGCAGAAACCCAACCTTCTGAAGCCCAGATTCAGAATGGGCATTGATATCATTTAAATTTCCTGGTAATTGGCATGTAAATAATCTCCCCTCTTCCCTGTCTAAATGGAAGGAAATTATTAACTCTTGCACTTGGCATTCACAAAAGTACTGCATCAATTGCTTCTTAAAGTTTCTCTCCTGCTTTCTGATTAAGCAACAACAACTACTTGGGTTTTTTAAAAATTTTTAATCAATGGGAATCTAAGTTATTCGAGTCTTATAATAACTAACTTCCCCAGGATATGGGGAAAGCAGAGGGCAAGAGGTGGTTATCCTATGGGAAACCCTAAGTGTGAATTAATCCCTTACCTGTTTGTCAAATTTACCTAAAGGTTTCATGGTGTGGAAGGGCACAATATTAGCACAAAAGTCAGAGTTGCATGATGAAAAGCTAATGGGGTTTTAAGGGAAACTTGGTTGTTCTGAATCTGTTCATGCTTAAGTCTCTTAACTCCCCAGTGCCTCAATTTCCTCATTTGCCAGTGGGGGTGGAAATTATTCCTTTTGAAGTAGGTCACCATGTCTGTGGCACACTCTACCCTGGGCTTTCCCATAGCTCTAACTGCCTTGTGGGGCACCTCTTCCTTTAAAGACTGGTGTTCTCTGAGATAAAACCCAATCTGACTGTGTTCTGCCTGGTGACCTTGAGCAACTTGCAGAATCTTGCTGAGCCTCAGTTTCTTGAACTCTACATTTGATAATTATAGTATCCTAGAATGATTGAGATTATTGAATAATTCATGGAAAATAATTAGCATAGTTCCTGATATATAATGTATTTAATAAATAATATTCATTGGCAAATACTTTGTAACAGATATATTTGATTATTGATATTCAGTTATAACTATAATAAATGTCCAACAGTCATTGAGTAAGTTATTATAAACTCACTTGATGGAAATTAATAGTTCTTATTAATGAAGAAAGACTATGTGAAATATTGAACACTACTTATAATACAATAGTAAGTAGAAAAAGCTGGAAACCAAATTATCTCTATACCACAAGGACAACCATATATTATAGAATAAACTAGAGCCAAGCATTCATCAGAAAAATGCTGAAAAGAAGAAGTACAAATACAGCCAGCGAGAGATAAGATGGGGAGATTATATGTATTTACACCATTTTTCTGTGGGAAGAAAATTCTTCTTGAAAAAACAACCCCCTTCTTTCTTTCAAATGAATTTTTTTGGTGAGGCCAAAATAATAATGTTGATCATTGTGTTTTTCCTTCAGTTTCCTGGCATTTAACATGGACACAGTTGGTAATCTCGCCTTTCTGTTGAAAGCAGTGAATTTTCGTGAAAGGGTTCTACAGCGGGGTTTGGTGGCCAGAATGTATCATAAGGTAAAGATACGCTGTGTTATATTTTTCCTTTTGCCATATGTTTAAGACATATGCTTGCTGGTGAACTATCTGCTAAATTTAGTAGAGGATGAGTCAGCTTAATTACAAGCTTCTGGAAAGTTCTTACAGCCATTTTGCATCATAGTTGCTTGCTCTGGAGTCCAGGGTGCTGCTATTTAACCCTCTTTATGTTGTCCTTTCGAATCTCACCCACAACTATCATTTAGCTGCCATGGGAGTTGATGAGTGGAGTAGTGTTTAGCCCTTATTAGAATTGAAAATTCATTGTTTTAAATGCGTAATGAATACATTATTGGGGGCGAGGAACTGCATCAGGCATATGTAAAAATTAGCATTGGGTTAATCTGAGATGCCCTCTATTTCTTATTAAAATACCCACAAAGCTCTGCAAAAACATAAAACCTTATATCAAAATTGATAGAAATCTAGAGGGAATTTCCCCCAAGTACAGTGGAAATGTGGTGGTTTGAAGAAACACTCCCCCACCCCAGCAATATCTGTTTCATCTTCTGATCCAACACGGAATAGCCAACAAGACCTCCAGGCCCTGGGGCTCAGGGCTGCTGTAACCAGAATCCAGGCTGCTTCTCTCTTTCTGCATTAGGTTCCTAAAGAGCCAGAATTGGGCCCCTGCAACTCTGCCCCTCCAGTTCTTCCCTTTTTATATCAATTTCAAGGTCATGTCTCCCAGTACAACACCCGGTGGGGAGAGGCACAGGGCGTACAAGGAAAAAGGATGTGCAGGCACATGGGGATGGGTCTTCTCTTAGGAAATCTTTTGGAGGCAGAAGAGCCCTGGAAACAGAAAGCGGTCAAGATCCACCCTTGTGGAACAGAGCCACACTGGATGAGAGCCTGCTGGAAGCTGAGCTAGGGGTTGTGAAAATCAATCCATCATAGATCTGAGGTGAGGCTCTGTCAGACCCTAGGAACACATTCAGGATAGGTCTAAGTCATTCCATGTATCCTTAAATGTTATCAAATGTGGAGCCAGCCAAAATAAGAAAAAGATGCAACCAAAGGGGAAAATGCTATAAATGCAGTAGAGAACAGAATTAACACTGGAGAAAATGCAGTCTGTGAACTAGCCTTCCAAGACAGTACAAGAAAAAGCTAAAGATGAAATGGCAAGAGAAGATAATAGATGCAGAGTGAAATGGTATTAATAGAAATCTAACCTGTGGATAACAAATATTCCTGGAAATGCTGGAACAAAGGAAGCAGAAATAATAATCACAGATATAGTAGAAGAAGAATGTGTATTTAAACTAACCAGACAGAAAATAATAATTTACTCAAAAATAGAAAAAGTTAGGCTAGGTCCTATCTTTTTTCAATAGCTACAAATGGAGTAATAAGAACTCTTCTAAAGAAAATACTTCATAATCTAAGCATACTATTCCAAGCCAAATTTAATTCATGAGTACAGGCAATGGAAAGATATTTTCAGATATCTAAGAATCAGAAGCAATTTCACTTCTACAGCCTTCCTTAAAAAAATTATTCAAAGACCTACTCCATAGAACACTAAAAAGAATAAAAATTAATAACTTAAAAATAAGGAAGTCAAGATATAAAAGGATTGGTGGTCCCTATAAATACATATGTGTTTTTGGGTGGGGGGGCAATAGATGCAACCTTAAAATTTGTAACCCCATAATATGCTGAAATAAATTTTAAAAAATAGGTATGAAATTAAATACAGAAGCTAAAAATGTTTTTTTGGAAAAAGCAATAATTTTTAAAATAATAATTATTTAATTATTTTATTTTATAATATTTTATAAAATTAATTATTTATAAAAATATTTTATAATATTTTAAATAACATTTAAAATATTATTTAATTAATAATAATTAAAACAATAATTTTTTTAAAACTTGACTAACTGGTTCTATACTAGATTGGGTCTGTACTGTTTCTTAAGGTAAGAGGAAAGATGAAGTAAAAATATGCTGAGTTTCTTACTTTAATTGCAGGGTAGGCAAAAGATCTTGTTTTGCTCGGACTTTGATAATTAGAGAAGCATAAGTTAAAATATATGTTTCGTTAATTTGAAAGCTAACATGAGTACCGAATACAGGATGCTTGTTTTCCAAACCACTGCAGAAGACAAAGCAAAGAAGATAAATAAGGAGCCAGAAGTCTGTGTAATCAGAGGCAGACCAAAGAAGAACAGATCAGAAAGCACGTTCTCAGAGGACTCAAAGACACCCCAGTGCCATTGCTTCAAGCATACCCACAGTGTGGCTGGGAGAGCTGCGTGACCAGCCCCAACTGCCACTTGCTCCTTGGTTTGCAAATTTCTCCAGGATTGCTTCCTCAAATCTGCTTCCTATTGTGATACCCCCTTTGTCTCTTCTAATTTGTTTCAATTCGAGGCCCCTTTCCCTCCCTGGATGATTAACACTTTGATGTTGAACCGAGCTGAGCTGATAATTTCTTAAAAACAACATTTCCACTACAATGTGATTTCTTCACTCAGCCACAATAAGCAGTGGAGAGGCAGCTTCTGACACATTTCCATCACGGAAGGCCATAAATCCCTCCAGCTCCCACCTCTGGAAGGTGGAGGATTACATTTAAAATGGGCTATAATATGAAATAGGTTTCAACCCTCCTAGTAAAAGCATAGACTCTCAGATTAGATTAGATTGCACATTTGGTATAGAAGCAAATCTAATTATATACATCAAAACAAAAAATGATTTTTTAACTGATTTTAAAAAGATGCGTAAATACATGTTCGGCAACAGCAAGATATTTTCAGATATCTTTTAGAAGGTTGGTATATTAGTTAGCTAGGGCTGCCATAGCAACATACCACAGACTAGGTGCCTTAAACAATAGGGATTTATTTTCTCACATTTCTGGGGGCTGGAAGTCCAAGATCAAGGTGCCATCAGGGGTGGTTTCCTCTGAGGCCTCTTTCCCTGACTCGCAGATGGCCACCCTCTCATTGCCTCTCACGACCGTCCATCTGTGCATCCACAGCCCTGGTGTCCCTTCTTCTCATAAGGACACCAGTCATACTGAATCAGGGCCACACCCTAACAGCCTCATTTTAACTTAATCACCTCTTTAAAGACCCACCCCATCTCTAAATATGGTCACACCTGGAGATACTGGGAATCGAGACATCAATGTATGAATTTAGAGGGACATAATTTAGCCCATAATTGTTGGCAATATTAATCTTAAAAAATAGAACTCAAAAGCACTAAACAGTACAAAGCCAAAATGATGGATGTGTATATGCCAAATGACATATTATCTATAGTATCCAGCTTTTAAGATGGTCCCCAAAATCCCACCTCCTGTTAGTCATACCATACGGTGGGTAGTTCTCTCCCACACTGTCCCAGGGAAAACATGGCAGTTTCCATCTTGGTTACTCTGTTGCTTGCGTTCTCTCTCTCATCACTCACTCTGAGCAAAACCATGTCATAAATGTGCCCTATAGAGAGGTCCATGTGGCAAGGAACTGAAGCTTCCTGCCCACAACCACACAAGTAATCTTGGAAGTGCATCCTGCAGCCCCAGCCAAAGCTTCAGAAATGGCATGCACTGGGGCGGTCGACAGCTGGCTGCAACCTGGGAACCTGGAGCCAGCACCACCCCGCTAAGCAGCTTCTGGATTCCTGGATTTCAGAAACTGTGTGAATAATGAATGCTTGTTGTTTTAATTGGCTAAATTTGGGAGCAGTGTGTTACACAGCAACAGATAACTAATATGGATTTGGGTACCTGAAAGATGGGTGCTGATGCAACAGAAATCCAAGATTTGGAACTGGGCAATGAGCTTGGTGAAGAGTATTTAGTGGAAACTCAAAATTCCTTAAAGAAATCATCACTAGAAGTCTTATGGTCTTTGATAGAACTATGGGTGAGGACTTGCAGGAAAGTGAGGTAAATATTATTCGAACGGGAGGAAGGGTAGCCTTGTTATGTAGAGCAGAACTGTAGTAACACACTGTTACTCACAGAAAGTAGAAAATGTACCCAATCAACTAAGTGATCTAGCTAAGGAGATTTCCAACCTCAATGCCGGAAACACTGCCTGCGTTCTCACTGTGGCTTATAGTAACGAGGAGAAGAGAGAAAACCTAAAGGGAAGAGTGTTTAACATTAAGAGACTTGGACTTGATGTGGTTTTGAAGATTGCTGAGCTCTCCATGGGGTACATGTGTCAGTTTCCTATGGCTGCTGTGACAAAGCAGCACAAACGAGGTGGCTGAAAACAACAGAAATGTATTCCCTCACAGTTCTGGAGGGTAGAAGTCTGAAATCATGGTGGGAACAGGGCCATGTTTCCTTTGAGACTCTGGTAGAATCCTTCCTTGCCTCTTCCTAGAGTCTGGTGGTTGCTGGCAATCCTTGTCATTCCTGGGCTTGTGGCTGCGTCACTCCTGTCTCTGCCTGTGACATCACATGGCATGTATGTGAGTATGTGATGTCTCCCTGTGCGTCTCTGTCTTCTCTTCTTATAAGGACACCAGTCATGTGGGATCAGGGTCTGCCCTAATTACCTCATCTTAACTTGATTACATCTGCAAAGACCCTATTTCCAAGTAAAGTCACATTCACGAGTACCAGGGGTTAGTACTTCAACATTTCCTTTTGGCGGACACAATTTAACCCATAGCAGCAGACAATGCTAAAACTAAAAATATTAAGAAATGGCTTCAAAGCAAAGATATAATTCAGGATACTCTGGGAAATGCATAATCTAAGCATAAAGCCCAAGGGGTGACTGTAAAATCCTTTAAGAATTGAGAAAGATCAAAGGTGAGTCTTTAGTCATGCAAAAGGTCTTCTGAAGAGATTAAGGGTATGTCTCACAGACTCCCAGTCGAACTATAGAGCTTCTAGGAAGCTTAAAGGCATTGTCCTTCAGCCTTCTCAGCACCCCACGGGCCTATGTCAATGAGATTTGTGGGTGTAGCTTTTGTCGAATGGTGTGAATCCCCAATAAGATTCACATGAGATGCACAAAGTTTTTAACAGTATTATACCAGCCAAACATCTTTCAGCTTGTGCAGAAAGGTACAGAGACAACACAAAATTAATAGAGCCACCAAGCTTCTACAGTCAGGAAGCAAGCTGAGAAAACCACCCAGCTACAAACATGTGCTACCTTTCATGAAAAAGTAAGGGTGCCTCAGAGGGAAGAACCAAGAACCCAGAGAGTGGAGCCAAGAGCCATGGAGAATAAAACTGCCTGGGCATGAGTAGAGTGAGTCCTAATCAAGGAACGTCAGACATTGACCCAGCTGGACTTCAGAATCCATATGGACCACTGACACCTGTGTTCCTCCTATTTTCCTTTTTTCTTTTTTTTGATCAAGAATATACATAGCAGTGATCCTCTCCTGTCCCACCATTGTAAGTTAGCTGTGTGTGGGACAGACAACTTGTCTCCTTACTTAACAGCCTTCAAATGGAGAGGAACTGTGCTTACAGAACAACGCCTGCGGAGTCTCAGCTG
The DNA here is from genome assembly GCA_963574435.1 of Cheirogaleus major. NCBI lineage: Eukaryota > Metazoa > Chordata > Mammalia > Primates > Cheirogaleidae > Cheirogaleus > Cheirogaleus major. The sequence continues at coordinate 32,412 of CAUYPO010121135.1, read as the reverse complement.
CACCTAGACTAAATGTAGCCAACAAGACTCTGGATTTTGAGCTGATGCTATAACGGTATAAAACTTTTGTGGGCCTCGAGAAGGCGTGAGTATGTTTTTAGAGGGATGTGAATCATTGAGGGCATTAAGATGGGCTGTGATGGCCAGGCTTTAAGAGGGCCTTCAATGGTCCCTGCCTCCTGCCGGTCACACCCTTATATGGTGCCCACATTGTATCAAGGTTGGTCTGAGATTGGGTTATAAAAGGCTGTAGCTTGTGCCTTAGTTTCTCTCTGTCTTGCATGTTCTCTCTTTCTGTCTCTCTTTCTCTCTCTTTTTCTGGGGGAAGCCATGTCATGAGCAGCCTGTGTGGCAAAGAACTTCTTGCCAAAAGCTATGTGAATGAACTTGGAAGTGTTTTCTGCAGCCCTAGTTGGCTCTTCAGAGGGCCTGGAACAGGCAACAACTTGACTGCAACCCGATGATGCAGCCTGAGCCAGAAGCACCCAAATGAGACATGTCCAAATCCCCAGCCTCAGAGGCTGTGTAAGATAATAAAAGATTTCTTGTTTTCCTTCTCTTTTTTATTTTTTTATTTTTTAAAAACTGATCTGGGACTTTCATCACAAAAAGATTTCTTGTTTTAAGATGCTAAATTTGATGATACTTTGCTGCACAGTAATTGATAGCTAATACAGCACCCAAAAGCAAGAACTATCCAATAGTTTGGGCATTAATACATACTTTTTTTGAAACAAAATATAAAAAGGGATTATAATCTTATTTAAGCAATATTTCCATTCAGTAATACAAGGTGGCATTCTTTCTATGTGAATAAGAACAGGGACACACAGGATCCTGATGCTTCTAGTTTTTCGGTTATCATAGAGATTGCCATAATGAATATTCTTTATAGTGTGTAGTTTGTAGACTTTATATGCTGCCATATTGTGCTCTACAAATGTTGAACCAAATGGTACATCCCCCGCACTGTATCAGGGTCCACATTTCTCAACGTTTATTTTTCCTAGCACTTTATTTCTCCAACTTTCTATCTTTTTATCTTCGGGGTTTGGAAGTCTATCATATTCTTCTCATATTTTCATTTTGCTGATACAGGTTTAGTACCCCTTACCAAAATACTTGGGACTAGAAGTGTTTTGGATTTAGGATTTGGCTTCTTTTGGAGTTTGGAATATCTGCCTTATGAGTATACTGATCTGGAAATCTGAAATCCAAAATGCTTAATGAGCATTCTTCTGAGAATTTCATCGGCACTCAAAAAGTTTCAGATTTGGGAGCATTTCAGAGTTTGGATTTTTGGAATTAGGGTGCTCAGTGTATATTAGAAAAATAGCTTCACTGTAAAATATTTACTTTTAATTTTATTTTTGGCATGATATTAGATGTTCTCTGGTACTTTATTAAATATTCAAAAGTTGCTGGATGTGGTGGCTCATGCCTGTAATCCCAGCACTTTGGGAGGCCAAGGCGGGAGAATCACTTGAGGCCAGGAGTTCAAGATGGGCTGGGCAACACAGCAAGACTTTCTCTCTACTAAAAGTAAAATAAAAATCCCAGTGCAGTGGTGTGTGCCTGTAGTCCCAGCTACTTGGGAGGCTGAGGTGAGAGAATCACTTGAGCCTAGGAGTTTGAGGCTGCAGTGAGCTCTGATTGCACCACTGCACTCCAGCCTGGGTGACAGAGTGAGAGAGACCCTGTCTCAAGAAGAAAAAAAATAATAGTAATAATAATAATAAATAAGTATCAGAAGTATTTTTTGCTTATAGTTATTTTCTGTCAAAGAACAAATTGTTCATTTTTTATAAATATGTATTTTTGGATTTTGAGAGAAGAAAACCTTTACACACACGAGTGCATTTTCCAGATGTTAGGCATATGGTGTGGTGAAAAAAAATACAAGGATTTTAGAATCAGATAATTAGGTCTTATCACTTCTGAGCTTCAGCTTCCACATCTGTAATTTGGGATAATAAGAGTGGGTACACTTCAAACTTGTTGCAAGGATGGGATAAAATAGAATATGTAAAAAAGCATTTTTTTAAGAATTGTAAGTCTAATTATTTTAGTTGCTACCATTAATCTAACCATTTTTACAGTCAATTCAATTACATATTCATTGAACACAGATAGTTTTCTAGGGCGAGGCATGAGAAGACCACAAAGATTATTTAGATATGCTCCTGCCTTGGGATAAATCCACATCTAGTTTTAGCCTAAGGCAAAATAAAATACGTGCTAAATTAAAACAAAACCTACAAGCTTAGAGGAAAGAATATGGACTTCTATATTTTAGCTTGTATTTTTGGCCTAGCTTTTTGTTCAGCTAGCAGCATGCTGGCTTCTGTCTACCTGCATTAGTTTGCTGTATCTTAAAATAAGATGATTCTGTTCAGCAACTTGAACCTCTGACTCAAACGGAGTCTGGACAATAGTCTTTGGACAGCGTCCAAGGGAGGATGATTTCATCTAGAATTCCAATATCTCCTAAAAATAACCCTGTGATTTGGCTTAGAATCTTTAAAAGAGGAAAAAACACAAGTGGGCTTCAGAAATCTGCTTTTCTTCTCAGCTTTTTAGTAATGTTCTTTAATTTTCTTCAAAAGCACATTTCACTTTAGAGATGCTTGGCCAACCCTTCTCAGCACACTGGAAGCCCATTTGCCTCTTACCATGGAGCTGGTGCTAAGGGCTAGTAGTTCAGAGTCAGAGTTAGAGAACTGAAAAGAAGACACCTGAGTCTTCATGAAAGAATAAGCCTTTGCTGTCAGCTGATAATGCATTCCCCTCCTTGGAATAGCCGGAATTTTACTCAAAATGGAACCAGCAAATGCCCTTCTCCTGATGCATTGGTGGCCATGGAGGTGCCCAGCCCTTGGATTCTCCACTCTCCAGTTTTCCAAAATCTTGTTGCAAACAGCTGCTCATCACAGTTGCTGCATCATTTCCCCATTAGTGGGAAGAAAAAATAAACCAATAAGCAATGGCTTGTCACCTGAGAATATTCTGTTAGGAACTTCTGTCATTCTATGGAGTAAATCTATGCAGAAAAAGATAGACTTTCAGTAATCGATATGTTTAACAGACAACTGTTTATTTCCAATGTGCATAACAAAAATTGGGCAGGTGAAAAGATGAGCATAAAATAGTTCCAGTTTTCCAGGAGTTAATTCCTGTTGTGTCTCTCATCACCTGTAATATTCTCCCTTCACGCCAGTGCCCCCCACTTCAGAACATAGAAGAATCACCTGGGAAAGATGGATTTTAAAAATCTAATGCAGGTTTCCCTCCAGCACACTGCAAGTCTGAATCTAAATGAAAAGGGAAGTGGTTTGCAAAGGAACATCATGAATTATCCTCAAAGTCCAGGGGCAGTAAACTCATTTGGAAACAACTATCCTAAATTATTTTTTCTCATTCAGAATTAGAGACTTGGATGGAGAATTGGTAGAGACTGGAAATCAGATTATTAGAAATATAACTTTCTAGAGCTTCCTGTATAGAAAAATTACTGTCGCCCACAGTTTTTATTGTTGTGGTCAGTGTGCAACCTGACTGCTCTCTGTGCGTGTGTGACTTTAAAGCTGTTAATTCGGATCTTTAAGTCATGATAAAAAGCGCAGTACTTCTATAAAGGCTGGCTTTCTAACAGATGCTGCTGCTTTTCTGCTTGTTATAATTTTAGACTGACAGTGTCTTTGCTCAGGTTAGCTGATGGGGGTTGGAATCTCACCTAAGTTCTCATCTATGGAAAATGCAGGCTGTGTTGGTGATTGGATGGCACACAGATGGCAAATGCCTGGGAAAAGACCAACAGAATGTCCATCAATCAGGGGCCTCCAAGAGCTTTGGTCAGGTGATGGCTGGAGGACCAGGAGAGAAGCTGGGAAATGCCATCGTTTGAACCCAGAGAGAAAATCCAGTGCTTTGCTTAAGTTTGCAGGTAGGGATGGGGAACAGAGAGTGATAGCAGCCAGTCAGTGTTTGTTAGATTTTTAAAAACCAGTACAGTGGCCTAAATGGCAGATATTTTGCTAAAAACCTCATGGCACAGAAACATCAAGAGCTTTGTTCCAAAGACAGATCATCCAAGATGGGAAATAGGATTAGAAACCAAATTTCCTGAATTTGTAGTTTCCATTGAGCTCGATGTATTTTCTTTCTCCTGTGGTGGGGTTGGGAAGACCACCTGGGGGAGGAGCCCTCTTTGCATCTTGAGAGCATGTGTGGCTGCCTGTGTAAAGGCTGCATGTGCAAAAGTGAGTCTCGCTCTCTGCTGAGTGGTGCTTGCAAATCCTGTAATAGGGATCATTCCCATTGCTCCATGAGAGATAAAGCTTAAAATCCTGAAACTACAGAGAGAGGGAAAGGGTGATGTCACAGTATGGTGGCTCAGGAAGGGAGAGATGGTGCTCTGGAGAGACCCAGGGGTGGACAGGTGGGAAGACCCCCCACGGGTTGTGCACATGTCACATGTATACAGTGCTCCCTAGCCTTAGCATGACACTTCCCTCCTTGTTGTGGCTGGTTGTAAGAAATGTTCCTGTTTCGTGTTGTCTTCCTCTCCCTTGCTCCCTTTCCCACACAACAGTTAATATTAGGAGTTGCATTTTCTCTTTTTCCTCTTTTTTCCTTCACTTCTAACTTTCTCCATCTCTCTCTCACAGACAGTACTCTTAAATTCTCTTTCTAGGGAAACCTATTATGGAAGGAAATGGAAAGGAAAGAACGAAGGGGAAGTGAAGGAAAGAGGAAGTTCTACTCCTGATAATTACATGTGAGAGCTGGGAGGGAACCCTGGGGTCATATAGTCCAACCCACTCACTTACAGAAAGGCAACCTGAGGGTCAAGAAAGTTAATGATTTCTTCAAGGTCCCAAGGTCCCAATAAAAGGGATTAGCTAAAGACTAAAGCTAAAATTACAAGAAACTAAAAGGCAAATCAAAACAGATTCTTCCTGACAAACATAAAAGCAATTAATGACTGGTTCAGTGAAGTACTGGTTTGGGTTCTTCTTAGAATTAGCATTACTATGGCTGAAATAGTTCTTCTAGAATATTCCTGCAGCATGTTCAATAAATTAGATAAATTGAAAATAAGTGTATAAAGCACAGATTCAGTATGTATGCCTTCAAATGAGATCAGAGTATCACCTGAAACTAGCTTTGGAGCCCAAAGCTTGCTTGCTTGCTTGCTTGCTTTCTTTCTTTCTTTCTTTCTTTCTTTTTTTCTTTCATAGAGACAGAGTATTATTCTGTCACTCTCGGTGGAGTGCAGTGGCATGGTCATACCTGACTGTGACCTCAAGCTCCTGGGCTCAAGCAATCCTCCTTCTTCAGCCTCCCAAGTATCTAGGACTACAGGAGCACGTGCCACTGCATCCAGCTAAAAGGAGCCTGACGCTGAACTGAAAAACACTATCAGTAATTAGTACTTCCAGTAGGGTGAAGAGAGAAGCTCATTGGATCCTCTTTCCAGTGAAATAACATTTTAACTCATAAAAATTTATAAGAAAACAATTTTTATTGTTTATGAAAAGTGTCCTAAGGGCATACAGCAAAAGCAGAAATATTCATTCAAAAAAATCTACTGAATCTCACAAAAAACAATGAGAGTATATGGTATTGAAATCCCTGGTTGGTTCATTAATCTCCTTTTCATCCCCAAGCTCCGTATTCAGAAGGTCTATCCTAAGTGCTCTACTCAGGACCAGTATGACAAAGAAAGTGAGGGCTCCCTTGAAAGTGCTACCAAATCACACACAGAGTTGTTATCACAGGGCCTCACTGGCACAAAAGGCTTAAATACAACTTTTGGCTGACAGTGACTGAGCAATAACTTATTCTGATCCAAGCACAATTCCTAGGAATCCAAATGGAAAAATATCATGGTCATCCCTGGCAATCTAGAAGACTGTGTGCATTCTTAAGGCCGTGATCTCTTAAGAGCAGAGAGGGTACCTCAAAGTTTCTCTTCACTGGCTGAACATAAGTAAACAAACAAACAAAAAACAAAGTACAAAGAAATCCAGTTTCTTTGTACTGCACTTAAATTAGTAAGTGTAGTACAAAGAAAAATATTACAACTCAATATTTTCTATGCGTATAGGTGAAAGTACATAATAAAATACTAATGATTGAATCCAGCAATATACACAAAAGGAAAGTACATCATAACCAAGTGGCATTTATTACAAGAAGGCAAGGTTGGTTTAACATTTAAAATATGAGTCAATGAAATTTACAATGGTAACAAAATAAAGGAGAAAAGATACATGATTATATCATGTGGAAAAAATTTTTGATGAATCTAACACAAGTTTATGATAAAAAGTCTTAGCAAACTAGGAATAGAAAGGAATTTCCTCAATTTTGGAAGAGCAAATCTACAAAAAACCTATACCTAACATCAAGCCTAATAGTGAAATATTACATGCTTTCCTCCTAAAGATAGCGAACAAAGCAAAGAACATCCAGTTTACCACTTTTATTTGACATTGTACTAGATGGCCTAGCCTGAAACAAGGCAGGAGAAAAGATTTAAAAGAATTTACCAAACAAAACAAAACACTGCCAGAACTAATACATCAACATAAGGCTACAGGATACAAACTCAATATCTAAAACATATTTTGTTTTTATATGTTATCAATAAACAACTGGAAATTAAAATTCAATTTACAATAGAATTAAAAAACATGAAGTTCTTAGGAATACATTTAACAGTGAAACCAAAACATGTAAGATCTATACATTGAAAACTACAAAACATACAGCTAGTAATTGAAAAAGCTCTAAATAACTGGAGAGTATGCTGTGTTTTGTGTATGGAAAGATTCAACATGGCTATGATGTTCAAATTGGTCTGTAGATTCAGCACTATCTCAATCAAAATTTCAGCAAGAGTGTTTGTAGAAACTCACAAGCTGATTTGACAATTGATATGGAAATGAGGATGGCCTAAAATAGTCCAAACCACTTTGAAAAAAGTTGAAGAAATGTGGAAGGCTTGTGCTACCTGATTTCAAAGCTTATGCTTCAATGGTACAGACATGTGGTGTTGGCATAAGAATACACAGATAGATCAATAGAACACTACAGAGTCCAGACATCAACCCACACATATGTTCACTTGATTTTTGACAAAGGTATGAAGGAAATTCAATGATGAAAGGATCATATTTCAATAGTGCAGGAAACAGCCAAATAACTGAATTAAAAAAAAAAAGAGCTGTGACCTGTTTCCCACATAATATACAACAGTTAATTTGAGACTGATTGTACACTCATGTAGAAGGGAAAACTTTAAAATTCTCAGAAGAAAACATGGGAGAATATCTTTGAGAAGATTTCTTAGAAAGACACAAAAAGTACTAATCATTAAATTAAATACTGATAAATTGGATTTTTTCCAAAAGTAAAACTTTTTGTTTGCTAAAAGACACCCTTTAGGACATACAAAGGCAAACTATAACCCTGGGGAAATTATTTGAAATTCACATATCTGACAAAACACTTCCATCCAGAATGTATAAAGAAACTCCTACAATACAATATGAAAAGACACAATCCATGAAAAATTGTTCAAAAGACTTGAAAAGACATTTCATAAAAGAAGATTAAAAAAATGGCTAATGAGCACATGAAACTTTGCTTAATTTTATTAGTCATCAGGGAAATAGAAATTAAAACCACAGTGAAATACCACTGTGAAATACCACACCCACTAAAATGGGTAAACTAAAATGATTGACAGCACTCAGTTCTGGCCGTGACACAGAGCAACTGAAACTCTGTAATTGCTGTTGGCAGTCTGAAATGGCAACGACCACTCTAGAAAACAGTTGGGCAGTTTCTGATAAGGTTAAAGGTATGACCTAGCAATTCCCTCCCTAGATATTTGGGCAAGAGAAATGAGAATATATGCTCACAAAAAGACTTGTACAGGAATGTTCATAGAAGCTTTATTCATATAATAATAACAGTAAACCAGGAGCTGTAAACCAAATGTTTATCAACATGGGACTAAATAAACAAATTGTAATATATTTCATATAACGGAATACTACTCAGCAACGAAAAGGAATAAACTACCACTACATACAACAAGATATGTGAATGGCTGTAAATATACAGACATATTTAGTGAAAGAAACCTGACATAAAAGGGTTAATACTATATAATTCCATTTATGTGACATCCAAGGAGGGGCAAGGCTAGTTGACGGTAACATGGTGATCACCGTCAGAGTGGGAGAGGTGGTGCTGCCCGGGGAAACACAAAGGGGTGTGGGAAATGCTCTATATCTTGATCTGGGTGGTTCCATGGGTATACATATATACGTAAAAAATCATCGAGCTGTAAACTTAAGATTGATGCATGCTACACGTCTGACTGTATATGTTAACATTTAAAGGTATAACTTGAGCAGTACTTTACAGCAGTTAGACAGGTTGCTTGCATTATAGGCACTTTATCTTTTTATGTAAGAAACTGGAAAATTAGACATCCAGAACGGGAGGCCTCAGCTGCTGAATCGTCATGTACCAAGAGGGGGAAAGAAGCAATGGTTAATGACAACAGCTAACATTCACCACGTGTCAGTTCTGGACCAGGCTTCATGCTAGGCACTTCTCAGTGTCACACTGAAATACAGCCGTGGGTGCCCAGGCTGGCCAGCTGCGTGGAATCGGACAGCACGGTGACAGACAGTAGGGGTGGTCTGAGCCAGCGGCCAGGGTCACAGAAGTCTGGCAAGAGGTGAGCTGTGGGGGGCTGGCCTGGAAGGCCCTCGAGAGTCTGCATGCTTTATTGATTGGGGAGGACAGACCCCAGGAAGCAGGGCCCCGGCAGTGAGGAAGGGCTGGTCATGGACAGCTGGGCAAGTTGCCAGACAGCATAAGGGGACAAGACAGAGTGCAGTGTCAGAGACAGCAAGTCTATGGGGATGTGTGCCAAACTCTGGGGTCGTGATTGAAGAGCATACTGTTGAAATGACATTTTTCTAGCTTATTGTACATGGATTGTTAGTGAGTTTGACTTGGTGTAAGTGGCTGAACACTATACTAGTTTCTTGAAGTTCCCCCTGATCAGGGAGTGGACTCGTCCTGGGGCTGGGCCCTTCTAGAGATGGTAGTATTGGGGTACACAGAAAGGATCCCATTATCCTAGTTCATCCTGCCTGTCACAAGGTCAGTGGGCGGACTCCCCCGGTCAGCTTTATCACAGGCATTTGTTGAGTTCCTGCCATGGTGAGGAGCTGCTAGGAGCACGGTGTCTTGCCACACAGCCGGCGACCTGATTGTAGGACTAAGAAAAGGGAACTGATAAAGTTGTCAGACTGTCTGCCCTCGCTGTTTCTGCGAAAGCTCACAGTGGCCGGCCTCCCGCCTCCAGCAGTGCAGTGGGGTGGGGAAACTTGTGACCACGGGCTAAGCTGGGGCAGTGGCCCCCATCCGGGACAAGGCAGTTAGGACCAAGCACACAGGTGACGTGTGGCCTTGGGACACAGCATTAGTGCAGAGAAGAAAGTCAGACCCACCCCTGTTGAGGGCTCAGCTCTCTCTGAGGGCGCTGCGGACTCCAGCCTTCCAGCTTAGTGGCTTGGCCATGACCAAGGGCCACTCACTGACCTAGAATCCTACGGGGCAGTCCTGGGTGACCTGCTCAGACTCCTATCCCTGCTCCCGGCTTGACAGCACCTCAGGCAGCTAAGACAGCCTTGTTCAGTTGTTGTTGTTTAATCCCTGATAATTGCTTCACTTCTTACTCGCAAGCGTCTCGAATCCCCTCCCCGCCATGTGCACAGAAGCTCATGAGTTGTCTCCAGGTTCTGAAATGTGTGCAGGTTTTAGAGTTTCTAAAGTCTTAGCCAAAAAATATAAGCCCCTTAGTGACAGTGAGATAAACAAAAATGCTTAGCTGAAGCTTCATATATATATTTAAATGAACTATTAAGGAAAAAAAGACCTGTAAACATTTTTATTTCCACTCACTAGGTCCTTGTTTGGAAAACGCAGGTCCGCAGTGACTTGCTGTGTGCCCGGCGCTGTGCGAGTTCTGGGCGTGAGGGTGACTAAGACACAGTCTCTGTCCTCAGGAGCTCTCGCCATGGGTGGGATGGGAGGCAGGAACACTGGGCAGGGGGAGTGCAGGGAGAGGGTGTGGGGCCCGGGGCGGCCTGTTCTATGGGTTGGGGCTGGCCCCGCTGTGAGACTGGAGCCTGAAGAGTCTGAATTATAAATGGCAGAGCAAGCCACGCCCCATCGTCCCCAGGCAGGGAGTAGGGCCAGTCCCCGAGGGAAGGCTGAGGATGTCAGCGAGTGCCTGGCACTTTCAACCTGAGCATCAAGCCGGCCAGCATCCCGGGTCATGGGCCGGAGAGGCTGGTGAGACCAGGTGGCTGTCTGTGCTGCCTGCGTGGGCTGTGGACCTTCCTTCCATCCTCCCTGCCGGGGCAGTGGCCTCATCCCCGGGGTGTCACAGGAAGGTCTTTTCCACGGTCAGTGCTGAGACAGTGACCCATTCAAAGGCCACAGTAACCAAGGCCAGAAGAGGGAAGCTGCAGCCCCAGCTGGGGTGGCAGCAGAGGCCAGAGAGGCAGTCAGTGGGACTTGGGGTGGGTTGAGAGGGGGAAGCAGAAGGAAGAGGAGAAGGAGGCCCAGGGCTTCACCCTGGGAACACAGGATGCCATTAGTGGACCTGGAAACTCAGAGCCCTCAGGAGCCCCAAATTGCAGTGGGATTAGGTTCTTCCTTGCCAGCCCCTTTCACTTGATTCACCCCAAATCCCCTGTGGGGTGGGCTTTCTGCACGCCATACCCAGCGCCTTTCCCAGGAAAGCCTCCCGCAGCTGCTGCATGGGCCCAGCACCAGCTGAGCTGCTGCAGAGATTCAGGAAACAAAGATCTTGAGGACTAATTTCTTTCCCATATTAAATGTCCATTTTTCTGCCTTATGTCAGCTTTAAGCAGTCACCAAGGGCAGTCAGGTTCCATAACACAGTCTTCAGCTGAACGTGAAGATCATATTATTGAAACAAGATCTTTCTAGCTGACCGTACTCCAAATGCATGCTTTGGTGCCTGTAAAATCTATTTAAGGCCTCCTGATTTCCCCCTTCTGTTCCTCCATGCACCAGAACAGTTAAGGAGGAACTTTCAAAATGAGGAAGCTGTTAAGAGAGGGAGAAGGTATCAAACATTGTTATTGGAAATTATCGAGATCGATTTCAGGAGCATGGAGTTCAAATGTGCACTAGATGACCAAAGAGAATATATCATCCAACAATCATTTTCTGTTCTGAAAGACTCAGTAATGAAAAGCAGGCCCTTCATTTGACACGAAAGGGGAAAAAGACGAGAAATTGGGAAGTAATATATTCAATTATAGAAGCCCTTTGCCAAGATCCTATTGATTTCATGTTCTGACAATTTCAGTTAAGCCTCTACAGGGAAAAGCTTCAGAAACAGGTCAGATCAAACCCATGCAGATTCCCGCTGCTGTCACTCTGGTGTGTGACAAACATGGTCGCGTCTTCACTAGGAATGAACTCTGTCTTTGGGGTGTGTTCACATTGCCGAGCCCCAGACCAGAACTTGGAGGACAGTTTTGGTGAGAGAAGAGGCTGCAGAGGCCCTAGTGGACCCCATGACTGCCATGCAGTGAGTGGTTGACCCTCTCTACTGAATTTACACTGTCTCTCTACCCTCCAAATCCAGTTTCTTTTCCACTTCCACCTGGTGCATCCACTTCTACTCTCACCCTCCATCTGCAGAAGGGGCTTCCTTCGTGTGGTCGTTGGTCCTGGCAGGCTCCCGGTACTGTGCTGAGTGCTCTGGTGGTCACGGTCCTGCTCTGGTCCTAGCAGTGCCTCCCTGGCAGTACGGCCAGAGCTTCCACGGTGGATGTGCCAGCTTGGTGGAAGCCCAGAGAGGAGGGCACCTGAACCACTCTGGGGGAGGTGGAGATGGTGGGAGACTTCCTGAAAGAGGTGACATTCTTGAAACCAGGAGGAGGGAGCCAGATGGAGGAGGAGGGCATTGTGGTGGAGAGAATTCCACATTCAAATACCTAAAGCAAGAAAGGGTGGTGTGTGTTCTTGAACAGGACATAGTTAAAGAAAAGCCATATGTGTCACTGCACATTTGTTGAGAACCTACCCTGCACCAGGCACCGCTGGGCAAGTGATATTTCTGCTGCTGTGGACCGGCTGTCGGTAGTGGAGACCCCGTGTGAACAGCGGCGTGTGTGCTAACACAGCTGTGCTGAGCCAGCTCTTCTGGGGCCCAGAAACAAGGAGGGCCAGCAGGGGTTCACTCCACAGATCATACTCTTTGGAGCGAGATCTATCTGTGTTCCAGGGACAGTTACTAGACTCTTCTGAGACTCCTCTGTAAAATCAGGATTTCTTCCTTATTCAGGGCAAGCACTTCAGTGCACGAGCTTGGCACATGGAACGTGCTCAGTATGTCCTGGTTGTTGCACCCCTTCATACTATCATGTCTCCCACAATTTTGGCCTTGTGTTTTTCTAGGAAAATGTGTTGTGAACTCCAGCCTTGCATCCCAGGGGCACACCTCCCCAGACAAGGGCTGTCCCACCTGCTCTGCTCTGTTAGAGCTGCCACTTGCCACCTTCCAAAGGAGGGGAGATTCTGGTGCAGTTAAGGCTGGTGCAGAGCTGGGGACAGGCAAGGGTCTGGGGGTGCGGTGGGGGTGAGGCCGCAGAGGAGAGCACCCCGGGCCTCCCTGGGCCTGAGCACCTCCCTGAGCCTCAGAGATCAGACAAGGCCCTGCAGCTGGCCCCCAAGTCCAGGCCACAGTGCTGTCTGGAGCACTGGGAGGACATTGACTTCTTCTCATAGGAAACAAGCTGGAACTGTAGACACTGGATGCCCTCTGTGTCCTTTCTCCCATATTTTTTTCATATGTAGCAGGATGTTGAGTGAGGTTTGTTTATCCCCCTCTCTTGTAATTGTAGCTCATGTTCAAAGCTTAGGGCAAAGGTGCAAAGAATCCCACATTCCCAGTTCAGAAAGCCACCAGTGAGCCGCCAGCTGCTGGACCCAGCCGCCCTTGCTGTCTGGGAGACTCTCCTTGAGGACAGCCCAGCACCTGCCCCTCCGTGCTGGCTTTTGGGAAGGGCAGAGTTCAGAAAGAGAGGCTACTGGTGGAGAGGGGAGGGCCCTCTTCCCGAAGCCATGCAGAGGAAACCAAGTTTAATTGGGGAAAAACATCTAGAGAGAAAAGGGAGAAATGATTTGGGACACAAAGACATGAGAGTGGAATGAAAGAGGAAGCAGTTGAATTAACCCAGGAAAAAAGATAGAACAACGTGAGGGAAAAAGAGATAGAAATACAGAAATAAAAATATAAAAAGAGAAAAAAACAACCCTGAAAAGGCAGAAAAAAAAAATACAGAAGAGCCAAAAAATACAGAAAATTAAAAATATAGAAGAGTGAAAAAGTGGATTAAGTAAGCCCAGGGAAAAAAAAAAAAAGACAAACAGAAAGAAGAACTGATCTAAACCAGAAGGAGAAAGAGAGAGAGAGAGAGAAAGAGAGAGAGAGGAAAAAATATAGAATAGAAAAAAACAGAAAGACAGAAAAATACAGGAAGGCAGACAAATATACAAAGACCACACACACACACACACACACTAACGGAAAGTCAAACAGGAAGAGAGACAGGAAGGCGGTGATGAGGGCTGAGCAGGTGAGGAATGGTCCCTTCCTGGCCTGGGCAGGCGGGCATTATATCTGATACCCCCGAGGCAAGCTCCTGGGGACCCTGGGGGAAGGCAGTCTTGTGTTCTGCCCACATCGGCCAGTGTGGCCGCAGAGAGATGTGGGCAGGACCCAGCAGGGCCCCCAGGCCTGGCAGCCAGGGCTGAGCAGGATGCAGAGGCCACCCGGGATCAGCAGCAGCGGAGGTGAGGCCAGGTGTGTGCTCTGCAGGAGGGCTAGGCTGGAAGCCCAGGCCACAGGCGACAACTACTGCAGAAAGGAGAAAGAAGGTGAAGGAGAAGGAGAAAGAGAAAGGACTCTGTGTCCTGGGAAGGTCTGGCTTGCAGTATTTGCCATGATTTTCCAAAGTGACTGTCGGCTGGGCAGGGCTCAGTCCCCCGGCCCCGTCTGCAGACAGCCGGAAAAGCTCTCCTGAGGGCAAAGTGCAGAAAACAGGGAAGAAATCATAGTTTGACCTACTTTTACTTATCTTTAAAAATGTTTAAAAAATACCTACATGTGGCACTATCTTCCGTATGTGACGGGCATAATTTAAGATGTGCGACCCCTGACGGGTCACAGAAGCTGACATCCAAGCTCAGTGAGGGCTTCTCTCTGCCAGGCTTGAGTGCTGCTACTGGTCAGGACCAGGCTCTTCTTTCCTTCTGATGTCGTCCTGTATCCACAGCAAGATTAAAAGGGAGGGGACAGATTTCAGAACAAGCACAGTAATTCACAGGACACACAGATGGATCTGGGGCAGGGTACACAGGGAGGAATTTTTAAATGCTGCAGAAGACAGGAGCCTGAAGGATTCAGAAGGGGGAAGCACAGAAGTGATGACCTGCAAAAGGCCTGATGCATTTGACAGAGGATCCTGTGCTCAAGTTTCTGCTTGTCTTATTTGAAGCAAAAAACTTGCATGTCCAGGTGGACATCTATAGCTCGTGGAAGAGGTGTGGGGCTAGGAGGCTGGATGAGGAAGGGGCCAGGACATGCCCTTGGGTCTGGATGGGCGTGCGGACGTGTGGGAGGAGGGCCCTCTGTGGGAATTAACAATGGGATGAAGAGCATGGTGCTAGGCCTCGGTGGGCCTGGGTAGGGAACAGGACAGAGGGTGATTGCCAAGAGGGACCCTGAGCCCATCAGGGTGGCTGGAAAACATGGCAGGCACACAGCACAGGGCTAGAGGAAGACATAGGCCAGACTGGGAAACTGAGGCTATGCAGTTGGGGAACCCACTGCAGGGTCCTTAAAATGCCTTGCTGGGGAGAAGGCCAGGGGCACCCCAAGACTTAGCAGACTGAGGAGGGGCTCAGGTTTGAGATGGTGGAAAAGGACATGGCTGGGCTGGGAGGACTTGGCATAGATGATCCAAGCACTCATCCCTCAATCAGCTGCCACCTTGGGCCTGGCATTATGCTGGTGCTGGGCACCCCGTCTTCCTACTGAATAGGTCAAGAAGGGACTGTTATATCCTTTAAACGTTAGAGGAGGGAGAGTGCATCAGATTAGGTGCTTGACGACAGTCGTCTAACAAAATAAGGGCTGCTGTTCTCCTCTAATGAGAAGACAGGTGGACGGCCCAGGGCCCATGCTGTGGCTCCGTGACTGAAGCAGGGCCCAGGTTCGTGCTGTCCCTTCCCTCTGTCCCCTCATTGTGTGTTGGATTGTGTTCCCCAGAAGTATATGTTTAAGTCCTAACCCCAGTACCTGTGAATGTGACGTTATCTAGAAGTAGGGTCTTTGCTGATATGCTCAAGTTCAAGACCAGGTCATTCTGGAGCAGGATGGGCTCTAATCCAGCGTGACTGGTGTCCTTACAAGGAGAAAAGAAGACACAGGGAGGAAGGCCTTGTGGCAGTGCAGCCGAGGTTAGAGTGATGCAGCTGCAAGCTGGAAAACTCCAAGGGTAGCCAGCAACCACCAAAAGCTGGGAGAAGCCAGAAAGAATGTTTGGAGAAAGCACAGCCCTGCTGCCACCTTGATTTCAGACTTCTGGCCTACAGAACTGTGGGAGAATAATTTCTGTTGTTTTCAGCCACCAGGATTGCGGTAACTTGTTAGAGCAGCCCCAGGAAACCAGTACACCCCCACAGTGCAGCTCTCACCTGTTCTCACAGTCACAGGATGGCTGAGTTCCTGGCAGGTAGATGGGGAAAGGACAAAGAGAAAAGGGCACATGCCAGCTCAAGCAATCTCTTGTTATCAGGAAAACAGCAGTTTTCACGGAAGCACTGACCAGCAGACAGCTGCCTGCGCTCATGGGCCATGGAGGTTACAGCTGCAGAGTCTGGGGAAGTGAGCATTTTTTTTAAAAAAACAGTGCATATTATATATAGATTACATATATATAAATAAATAATATCAATACATGATATATATAATTTACATATATTAAAATTAACTCATTTCAAGTGTACAATCAATGAGTTTTTTTTTTTACCTTAAATATATGCAATTTTTATTTGTCAAGTATACCTCAATAAAGCTGGGGAAGGAGAGAAAAAAGTCAGCAGGACATGAAATAAGTCAGCTATGTTATAGTATTAATATGTTGGCAGATGATAAACGTTATGGAGAAGAAACATTTTAGCAGGGTAAGGGTGATTGGGAGAGGCAGGTCTACAAAGGGGTCTATGACACCAAAAAGTTAATCAATGAATTTTGACAAATGCATATGCTCATATAACCATCACCACAGCCTAAGTATAGAACATTTTCATCACCCCAAAAAGTTCCTTCATACAACTTTGTAGTCAATACCTTCCCCCAACCCCGACCCCTGAAAAACACTTTCCTTTCTTTTGCTATAAATTTGCCTTTTCTACAATTTAATGTAAATGGAATGACATAATATACAGTCTTTTGTATCTGGCATCTGTCACTTAACAGAATGCTTTTGAGATCCATTCAAGTTGTGGCGTGTGTCAATAGCTAGTTCCTTTTTACTGTGAAGTAGTATTCCTTTCTATGGATGTATACAATTTGTTTACCCATTAACCACATGGTGGATATATGGATTGATTTCCATTTTGGCTATTATGAGTAAAGCTTCTGTGAACATTTGCATATAAGTCTTTACGTGGGCATATGTTTTTATTTATCTTGTGTAAATACGTAGGAGTGCAATGGCTGAGTTCTACTGTAGGTATGTATTTAACTTTATAGAAAATTGCCAAACTGTTTCCAGAGTAGTTGTAACGTTTTGCATTCCCACCAGCAGCGATTTCTGGTTGTTCCGCATCCTGGCCAATGCTTAGTCTTGCCAGTCTTACTCATTTGAGCCATTCTAGTGGGTGTGTGGTGGTATCTCATTGTGGTCTTGATTTGCATTTCTCAAATCTTTTTCATGTGTTTATTTGCCATTCATTTAGCCTCTTTGGTGAAGTGTCTATTCAATTTTTTTGCTCATTTGTTAACTGGATTCTGTTTTCCTACTATTGAGTTGTAAGATGTCTTTGTAAATTCTGTTTAAAAGGCTGGGCGTGGTGGCTCACGCCTGTAATCCTAGCACTCTGGGAGGCCGAGGCAGGAGAATCACTCGAGGTCAGGAGTTCAAAACCAGCCTGACCAAGAGCGAGAGTCCATCTCTACTAAAAATAGAAAGAAATTAGCCGGACAACTAAAAATATATAGGAAAAAATTAGCTGGGCATGGTGGCGCATGCCTGTAGTCCCAGCTACTCGGGAGGCTGAGGCAGCAGAATTGTGTGACCCCAGGAGTTTGAGGTTGCTGTGAGCTAGGCTGAGGCCACAGCACTCTAGCCCGGGCAACAGAGTGAGACTCTGTCTCAAAAAAAAAAAAAAAAAAAAATCTGTTTAAAAGTCATTTAACAGCGGTCCCCAACCTTTTTGGCACCAGGGACCGTTTTCATGGAAGACAATTTTTCTACGGAACCAGGTTGGGAGAGATGGTTTCGGGATGATTGAAAGGCATTACATGTATTGTTCATTTTATTTCTATTATTATTATACTGTAATATATAATCAAATGATTATACAACTCACCATAATGCAGAATCAGTGGGAGCTCTGAGCTTTATCTTTAGCTGTATAGTAAGTCTTAAAATTGGGGTGTGTGAATCCTCCAAATTTTTTTTTCTCAAAATTGTTCTGACTACTCTAGGTCCTCTGTATTTCCGTACAAATTTTACAATCAGCTTGTAAATTTCTACCACACACACACAAAAAGAAAGTCTGCTGGCTTTCACTTTGATTAGCATGGTG
Source organism: Cheirogaleus major (assembly GCA_963574435.1). NCBI lineage: Eukaryota > Metazoa > Chordata > Mammalia > Primates > Cheirogaleidae > Cheirogaleus > Cheirogaleus major. The sequence goes on along the minus strand of CAUYPO010121135.1, from coordinate 14,457 downwards.
CTAAATCTATAGATCGATGTGCAGAAAAGTGACATCTTAGCAATATCGAGTTTTCTGACCTAAGAACACAGCATATCTCTCACTTTATTTAGGTGGTCCTTTCAATTTCCCTCTGCAATGCTTTTTAGTTTTCGTATATAGTTCTTGCATGTATTTATAAAATGTATAAGTATTTCATATTTTTGATGCTATTGTAAATGGCATTTTTATTTTGAGTTCCAGTTCATTGCTAGAATATAGAAATACAGGTTTTTGTATTTCTGTATCAGTACAGGTTTTTGTATTCTGCATCAGTATATAGAAATACTGATTTTTGTATATCAATCTTGTACCTTGTGACTTTTATTTAATTTACTTATTAGTTCTAGTAGCTTTACTATATATTTTGTAGGATTTTTCTACATAGACAATCACGTCGTTTTGAATGAAATCAGTTTTACTTATTCCTTTCTGATCTCTATGCCTTTAATTTCCTTTTCTTGCCTTGTTGCCCTGGCTAGAACTTTCAGTTCAAAGTTGAAGAGAAGTGGTGATAATGGACATCCTTATCTTCTTCTTGTACTTAAGGGGAAAGCACTCAGCTTTGGGTATGATGTTAGTCGAGGTATTTCATAGATCCTATGTAGAGAATAAATATTTTTAACTGGCTATGTCGCTGCCCACATCTATTTGAGGTTTTTCTAGAAAAGAAGGGGGAATGTATATAGGCATCCACTAAGGGAAAGGTGTTTCCTCATGTGTTCAGCTCTATGTCTTAGCTGTGTGATGGTTTATTAGGAAATAGGCATATCTTTTCAGTAGAGGGCGTCAGTGTGGGTTGTCGTTTACATTACACGTGACCATGTGTGTTCATACATCTTTATAAATAATATGTTTGGGAGGGTCAGGTTTTGCCAGGGAACTAACTCATCCTCAGTCCATTGGGAGGCAGTGTAGCCCGTAGATAGGACTGTGGGCTCAGAAGCCTGGGTGCCTGGTCTGAACCCAGCTCGCAACCTTAGGCAAGTTACTGAACCTTTCTGCCTCGCAGTTTCCCACTTGCAAAATGAAGATAGCAATAAAACCTACCTCTGGGGCTTCTGAAGACTAAATGAGCAAATGGAATTAAGTGCTTAAAACAGTGCCTGTTGCCTGGTGCATTTTAAGAAGGACTCAGTTTGCATAAGGCTATATTTACACACTGATTCTTAGTAGCAGGTTTATTGCCCAAAGTAAAGCACAATCATATCGTTTTTAAAATCTTCTGTTCTGAAACCTCATATTAAGGTGTGCTTTTTTTTTTCTTAAGATGGGAGGGTCGATTTCTGCTGTTTTACAATATCGTTTGTGCAATAAGTGCATTTTAAAATCTTGTGCATTGCGGGGCAATTATAGGGTTATAATTGTAGGCAGTGACCCTCGTGAAGTTTAACCCTGTGTCTGCACTTGGAGGCTGATCTGGAGTTTGACCTTCTGATGTACTCATTTTGATCACTTGACAGTGGGATGAACTGTGGCCCCACCTCTGCTCCTGGGTCAGCCTAAGTGGGCGTATGGACCACTGTGAAGCCCCCAGGTGGCTTCAGCCTATTATTTCCTGCCATTAAATCCTAATTCAAGGGGACAGAGGCTTCTCAGTCAGTGGCTTTCCTGGGCATCTGTTGTAGGAAAGCTGCTTTTCCATCAACATGCTCCGAGGCCTGGGTGCACTCCTTCCTGTCTGGGGTGGGTCTGGAACTGGGGTGGGGGCCGCTGCCAGCAGGGATGACGTTACTGAGCCTACAGCAACGCCATGATGTTGACATATAAGGAAAAGCACTTAGGAGCTGCTGGCAGGCCTTCAAGGGGCCTTTCCCCTTCACTTGAACTTGTTTTTTCTTTTTCCCTCCTGCTTTCTGAGAGGTACAGTCACACCCCACTCTGCAAAGGGCCGTCTGCAAGGTTTTCCCACATGAAGTCCTTTTCTCAGGCAGGGTCTGCATTGTCCAGCCGGTTGTCTGTCCCTGGTTTTCTCCTGAGCAGACCAGTGGAAAATTTACTCTACACACTGAATTGTTTTTAAAAAATTAAAAAGTACCCTCAATTCTATTTGCCCACATCTGCACAGCGTTTTATTCTTCCCTGCCTCCCATGCAATGTTGGGGAGCAGTCAGTGTGTGATTAGGAGAACCTGCCCACCGGGGTTTCCTGGCATTATCCTGTACAGTAGGAAAGGTAGAGTTTCGACACCTCCTTCCAGAATTTCCAGGAGTGTTTGGCCAGCTCCTGTCCTCCTTCTGCCAAGGATGTTCCACGGGCTGTTCCGTGTGAGTTGCATGCCTTTGCTACGCCTTTTCGGCTGTAATTGTGGCACCAATGCAGAGAGATTTGGATACAGGGACTGAGACAGACATTATCCTCTTTCTCGACTGTCAAGAGATGCCCTGCTTAGGTGTGCAGCCCAAGGCACATATGACATTGTCCTCCAAACCGTGCCCGCCGCCCCAGGTGATCGTGCTGAATTATACATGGGTAGAGGCTTTCTGCAGCGCTTGTTTTCCACTGGAGCACAAAGCGCTCTGTTACAGGAGGGATTTGACACAGCGGGTCCTCCAGGCCCTGCAGAAACTGCAGAGCTACGGGGAAGCAGGTTACTTTCCAGCTGAGAGGGCTCACCAGGGTGTGAGCTTAAAACAAATGGGAAGCGGAGACTTCGAGTGTAACTTTCTATTTGAGTGTTATTTCCTTGAGCACACAAAAAATTACTAAACGTTTAAATATCAAACCATTGGGTTTTCGAAACAAAGAAAGGCAAGAAGGAACAAAGAAAAATCAGAAGTGCCAAATTTAACTCTCTTCTCTGGTCAGATAAGAATCTGCCTTTCGGGCCTCCTAAGCGACTGTAACTACTAATTTTGTGATTCAGCAGCTTTTTCTTCTCCGTGTATCCTCTTCATTTTTATTTCCATGCAGTTCTATTTCCTCATTTCCCTCCAACTAGAGAACACAAAGCAAAAAAAAAAGGACTCCCTTTATTAGATCGACGGAAAGACCATCTCACACAGAGTAGACCTACAAAAGCTGTTCGTTAGATGAATATGTCACCTTACTGTGGCTTCTGTTTCTACGTTTATCACATGTGGTGACCACCCAGCGCCAGTTCTTGAGAGGTAGCAGACATTCCAGAAACACTTTGAAAACAAATGGAAGCACGGCCACAATGGAAGGAAGGAAGGACGGAAGGAGGGCTGGTTGGATGGAGGGTTAGATCCAAGTAGTTAGTTCTGGGATTTTGCACCCTTCGGGCAGTGAGTGAGCCGATTATAACAGCCTCACTTTTCCGTGCACGTGCCTCCCCTTCGCGTCGTTCTCGAACGTCTGCCGCCTCTCAGGAATTGGCAACGCGTAGTCCCACGTTTGATATGTGTGAGGAATTAGTATAAACTTGGAAACTGGACTCACAGTACGTGCGTGACATTTACTCATGGAACAAGTAGCTTTTGCTGCTCGCAGAGGCCAGCCCAGTAGAGGCCTTGCGCCGTGCCTGTGCTTAACGTCGTGTTAAACATTTGGATATTTGCCATCTGTCTTGCTGCTAAGTTCTGTTCTTTCAGAATATCACCAACAGGTATTTTTCTTCTGTCAATCTGACAGGTGATGACCAAGAAGGAGGACTTTTTCAGCGCCTGGAACTCGTGCCTGCACCACGTGGCTTCCCTGTCTCTGGCGCACACTCACCGAGGTCAGTGGCTCCTGTTGAATGTTTGTAATTGAGCGACTCAGGGGCCTGCGGGTCATCCGAAAGCAGAACTCTGCAGAGAAAGGACAGCCACCACACCAGCCTGAGGCCTCGTGTTGAATTCAGGGCCCCCGATAACTTACCGAGACTTAAAGCTTGTGGCAAATCAACTCTCAACTTGCTAGGAACACTGACCAAAGGACACTGCAAAGCCCGGCGCTAAACCCGTCAGGAACAGCTCACTTAATACAACCTGACAGTCGCAAATGGCACTAGACAGGAGCCAGTTGGCAAAACGCCGGCCTCTCAGAAGTGGCCCTCTGCCCAATAGTGCCTGTCATTCCTAAATAAGCAAATGGGAGGTGCGTACACAGATAGAGTGAGGGTGTTTTAATAGGGCCACTGCCTGAAGAATTTTAAGTACCAGAACTACTTAAACCTAATCCTCCAGTTAGCAAGAAACTGGGTCAGCCTTTTAAAATAGTGGTTCTCAACCGGGGCAATTTTGCCCTCTAGGGGATATTTGGCGATGTCTGGAGACATCTTTGGTAGTCGCTCTGGCAGGGGCAGTGCTGCTGGTGCGTAGCGGGCAGAAGCCGAGGATGCTGCTGAGTACTGTAGCCTGCACACCACGGTCCCCCATGGCAGACTTACCCAGCCCAAAATGTCAATAATGCTGAGATTGACAAACCTGAATATTCATTTTGGCCTCAATAGACCAAAACAACAAAATGAAACATTGAAAACCAAGTAAGATCCATGACAGATTATCATTGAAATTATTATTTAAGCCTTGTTTTATTTATCATCATGCCCTTACTAAGTGGGGGAAAAGTATTAAAAGAGGAGGCCAAGTGGTTGCTGAGCTGGTTTGCTGTGTGGGTTTTCTATCGCACAGGGTCCCTGCTGACCCCAGCAGGGCCAGCTTTGGTCACCACTGCAGCTTGCATCTTTGGGTAGTTTCCCATGGAGCAGGGATAAGGGCTCCTTGATAAGGTCTGTTAAGGGTCAGGGTAGATATTAATATTATGGCCAGGAACCCAGGCATGCCTGCATCTGACCCAGCTGTCCAGCCTGGCCACGCCCTCCCTCCCCAACCAGGCAGTTCCAAAAGAACAAAGTGCCACATGATTAATAGCTGCAGGAATACCTGGGCCCTCCCTACAGCTCAGATGAGAGCGGGATTGGAGTGAGTGGTTTGGGCTCACACTGAGCTCGGCCCCTTCCCTCCCTCTAAGGACCAGCTCTTGGGACAATGCACCCTTGTGTGAGCGTCCCGACATAGGGTTCAGGAGTAAGGGCTGGAATGAGAATGTTCCGAGAGCACAGGTTCCTCATGGGGACAGGAAGCAGGAGCCCCACGGGAACACCACCCCAGAGACCAGCCTTTGCACAGAGTGACCGAGCCCCTGGAATTACTGTGGCCACGTTAGCCAGCCTTTCTGATTCTGATTGAGTTCCACCCTCTGCTCCCTGGGATGGAGGAGAGGAACCAGGAGCATCAGTGACAGGGTGGAAGGTCCCTCCCCTGGGAGTCATTAGGTACAAGATTGGGTTCCTTCATTGGCAGATCCAGAAATTTTAATTTATTGTACACCCACGATGTATCAGGCTCAGGGAAATTGACTCATCTTAATCAAACTCAAAAGTGGCTGATATATAAATCTGAATGCCAGTTTATTCATCACAAAGTAAAATCCAACTGGTGAATTATCCTGACATGCCCTGTCTCTTCTATGGGCAAATCTCCATATAGAATTCAATTATAATTAGGAGGCTGCAGCAGGTCGCACCGTCTGGACAGCTCGTGCCCTCAGGCCTGGCTGGAGACCTGAGTGTCCACTGTGACCTGCTCCAGATCCTGGAGTCCACAGGGCCTCTACTTCCCTGGACTATTCTGGTGCACTTAGCACCAACCTCACCACTTTAAGAAATTTATGTAAATCAGCCCTCTTTATTGGTCGGTTATTTTTTCAGATTTCTTGATCAGGCTGAAACTTATCTGGGATATGGCACTCAAGACACCTTTATTGAAGGCAAGCATGTCTCAGGCCTTCCCGTCCATCATGTGTAGACTTGTGCTGGCTTCACTCTCAGGGGTGCGGTGGCCTAGGTGCTGGGGTCCCTTCCTCTGGGCCCCTGGGTACTGACCTCAGATATCGCCCATCCTGGGACATGAGGGTGAACCATATAGACTCTAGGTAAAAAGCTTCTAAACATTCCGAGATGTGATTAAGGGGGGCAGTCAAAGAAACATGACAGCTCAGCCTCAAGCCACTCGACCTGTTTATTGATAGCATAATGGAGCTTAGTGCAAGGATTGAGCATGTGGGCTCTGGAGTCAGGTTGTCTGGGTTCAGATCCTGACTTTATCTACCGGCTGTGTGACTATGAGTGAGCTACTCAACCTCTCTGAGCTTCAGTTTCTCCCTCATTTATAAAATGTAGATATTATGCTATTTATGTCACAGGGCTATTGGAAGGATTAAATGAGACAATGCTCCAAAGCTCTTACTTTAGCATCTGACTCATTGTTAGCATTCATTCAATAAAAAAATATATATATTACTATGAATTAATCACCACTCAATGAAAACCTTAGTTCCCATAGCCAAAGTAGAGCATTTTGACCCTTGTTTCTTGAAAGGAAAAAAAAGGAGGAAGATGAAACAGGTTAAGTCTGAATGTAGGAGGTCTTAACACCAGGAGGAAACATCAAAGATTTAATGTTGCCACAGCACAAAAGGAGTCCAGATTGATTTTGAACATTTTATGGGTTTATATCCACAGTAGCAAAAGTGATTATGTTCAGGAAATTGGCTTCAGGTTCAATGCCAGGTAAAGAGGATTTGGACTTATAAAGTAACAGAGGGAAAATAATAAGAATTAGTTCAATGACAGAATTTAGAAATAGAGAAATCCATATATGATGAGGGGGTCTGTACAGATACAGGACGGGCCCTAAGATAAGAATGTACCGAGCATGCAGTAGCCAGGAAGAATTTCGTCAACGTGTCATTACATTCAAATAGCATGTACCCCTCTGTCAGGGGTCTCCAGGGGATGGGAGAAGAGGTAGAAGGAGCCCATCTGTCTTCGGTGACTGGGCCCAGATGTTGCCTTCAGAGACTTTCGAAGGAAGATCACGTAGGATGGAAGAGAAGGATCAGTCTGTTAAAATACAGACCTTAATGTCACCCCAGATGAAAATGAACTCAGAATCTAGCCATTTTTATTAGGAACAAATGGAAAAAAGTCTTCTGGCGTCTGTATCCGTTTGTCACCTGAAGACTAGGGAAAACCATGTTTGAAATAAAAATGTTAAGTAATCTCTAGTGGTTTCTGTAGTGGGATGTAACCATTACAATGATAAATTGTTATTTTTCTGTGATACACATTTTTATCTTGCCCTAGAAATAGCAGTTCTGAAGCTTGGTGCTGACTGAACCCCTAAGGGTATCCCAATTCCTAAACAAAAAGGGAGAAACTAAGCACTTTCATTAAATAAATTGCATCCACCATTTTCCGGCTCTGTGCAGAACTGTCTCTTTTCTCATTCTCGAAGCTGCGAATTGCTCTCATTATGCGGCAGGAAGTCCCTTTTCTGGTTCTTAATAAAGTGACTAATAATTTAGGATGTTCACATTAAGAGCAGGTTGTAATTATAATTAGAATATATAATAGTGTGGATTTCTGCCTATCGAGGATTAATTTCAGACTCCTCTCAAGGATGTATTTGTTTCAGAACAAGACTTTCTTTGTTAATAAAAACATGATCACATGCACTATTAAAGCATTATTTCTGTATCTTATCCATTAGCACTTGTTCCAGTGTTCTTCATGGGATCAGCATTTTCCTCCCGATTCTTAATGGGGCTATTCTTTATACAAATGACATTCACCTTGATTTAGTTTTAACTTTGGCATTCATCTTCTAGGAAATTATGGGAATATACTTGCCACCTCCTTGAATGTGCCTTACATTATGCAAGCTCAGAAAAGGAAAATGCCACAGCGTCAACCAGGGTTCCTGTGCAAATCTGAGTACTTGTCCCCTCACACTCAACTAAAACCCTGAGTCCTCTCAGCAGAAGGGCAGACCTGACCTGGGGTGGAGCCAGAAGTCACAAGTCTGGGCTGCTTCTTCTTTGACTAATGGGTTTCTGCAACGTTTTGCTGTTACTGCTGGAGGTGGAGGCCTGGGAGGTGGGCATGAGGGGGAGGACCAGAGGTGCCATGTCGGTAGCGACACCTGTGCTCCTCCTCTCCCACTGGCACCCATCTGCTGGTGGGATGAGTCTCAGGGTGGCCCCATGCAGGTGGCCTGAGGGAGGGAGGGAGCCCCAGGCACTCTCCATGTCTCACACCCATCAAGTGTGTGGGCGGTGGAAGCCCGCAAGGCGGTCTAGTGAGCAGAGAACCGGCAGATGCAATTCGCTGCCCAATCCCAGTAGTCCCCAACATTGGAGAAGAGTAGGAATGTCCTTGGCTTTGGTTTCTCCATCCCAGTCACATGGCTGAATCCTAGACCTCTGAGCAGTGCCTGTGAGCGACAGGTGCACGTGGGAGTTGAGGGTCACTGTTTGGCAGAGCGCACCATGGCTAGGAGCAGTGGGGGGAAGCTTGCATGTTCTGCGGGAGTCGAGGGAGTCCAGGGACCCCTGGTCTCTGATGCCGGAGGTCTGGAAACCTAGGAGGTGGCAAGATACGGGGGAAACAGAAGTGAGAACTCGCCTTCTGACTACACCCGCACAATACTGCTTCAAGCTAGAGCGAGGAAGGTGGCAGTCACAAGGAAGTGTGAAAGAGGCCCCTAGTGAAACGGAGAGAAGCAGAAATGTGGGGGTACTTCATGCTAACACCAAGGATGGTTCTTACAAAAAAAAAAAAGATGAGGAAAACATTTGACTGAACCTGAAGCATTGCAGTAGTAAACATTTGGCAGAGCATGCAACTTTGTCAGTTGGATTTTAACTTTGTGCCTCATCAGCAAAGAGACATGGGAAAAGAGAAGGTGTAAGGACATAGATGGCCCAGTGTCCTACCACGTTCCTAGACGCTCCTCCTCTGGGAACATGAGCCAGAGAGAGCGTCTCTGGGAAGAACTCTTCTCTGACATCCTGCAGGTTGCCCCGATCAGTCAATGCCGGGCTCCTCCCGGAAGCCTTGCCATCTTCCCACGGCCATGTAGGTGAACTTGAGGTCTGGGTTGGCTGGGCCCTAGGACCCCGAGTGCTGTTTTCTGAAGAAGTGCTATCGAGTCCTCGTGAGGGGGCTGAGCCCCTGAGAGCCCTCACCACCCCAGAAAGTGGCAGCTTGACACTGAAGAAGGCTGTCTTGAGAGATTTTACTAACTCACTCTCCTTTGAAAGATGTGACAATTTATGAGGGAGTTTTTATCACACGTGACCTGAGGACTCTATTGCACTGAGAGAAAGGAAAAAGCCAAGTCTGACTCCTGAATGCTACATGTTTCACGGAGGACTGTTAAGAACAGAATTTAGCAGCTGTACTTGACCCAGATGCTAATGAAATGCCACTACCCTCTGCGCCCGGGTATATTGGCCAACTGTAGTGATCACAGCAGTCAAAGCCTTGCTAAGTGCCTGGCCCTTGTAATTTATTCAGTCTCCACAACAACCTCACAAAGCCTATCGAGGAAACTGAGGCTCAGAGGGGTGAACAGTTGCCTGACATCACACACACAAATAAGTTGTGGCATTGTGACTTTGCCCCAGCACTGGCTGACCCTAAAGCTTTGCTCAGACAGGCATCAGAGTCCCCCCACCCCCATCCACTGCATTCCCTAAGGGCTTTCCTTCCTAAGTACTGCTTCTCACTGCTCTTACTGGGTTTGCCTCTGAGTAATGCTTCTTATTTTTTTTTCTATCTCACAGGGTTTCTGTGAGGATTAAATAAGATAGCACAGGCAGAAAGGCCATATAATTGCAAGGGGAGCTGACATTCAGGGAGGGCTCAGCATATCAGACTCTGCTGCAAAATGCTATGGACGGAGTGACTCTAATCCCCCAGTAGGCAATGGGGAAAGAATCACTATCTTCCCAACTTCCATCTGAGGAAACTAAGGCACAGAGAGGTTAAGGAAGTTGCCCAAGGTCACACAGCTAGAAGGGGCAGAAGGAAGATTCAAATCCCAGCAGACCGTGACTATCTGCCCACATTGCAGGGCCCTCAGTGCTTGTTGGACCTGAATCTGGTAGCTCAGCATTGCTAAAAAGTCAAATAAAATAAAATAAAATAAAATAAGCCCTCCCCACTTTTTAAATGTATCTTTGCTCCTTTGTTCCCTGCCGTGTGATTGAACAATTGTATCTTGTATGATATACTGCAAAGATTTGATCTGCAGTCATGCTGACTTCACATCTTCTAATAGCTAAATAATTTAAAAATAAGGTTAGATTAGTACTCCAATCAATGGGCAAAAGTAACAGAAAAAATAAAAATAAAAAAAAAGAGTTTGCACTGAGTAACTTTATACTATGAGTTTTCCACTAGAAATAAGATTAAGACTTTCTAAACTATGAATAAAAATAGAAGCATAGGAACTCTTGATTTATCATAGCAATTCCAGGTATAATTTTAGATTAAAAATATTACTCTATACCACATATTGTAAAGTTGAACTTATTTGCAATAAACATAAATTTAAAATTAGGTTTTAAAGGACAACATGTTCTAATCTCACAAAACATTTAGCAAATAACCTTTGAGTTCACATGAGCCACCCACACAAAAACCAAAATGAACTGCAGAAAAAAAAAACATAGAAAAAGCAACTGTCTGTTGACAACTAGATTTTTTTTCAGCTCTTTGAGTTTTCTGTCTATAAATAATCTGTATGTTTCAAATGTGACCATTTTCTTTAAAGGTGCTTCTTTGGCATGGTCTCATTTCAGTGAGTCTGAACAAGAATTAAATGTGTAAATCATGAAAACTATTGAGTTTTTGGAGGAGAGATCTTTGAGATACATGCTTTTTAGATACCAAAAGTGTCAAAATGAAGCATTAAGATGATGTATTCTTTCTTCAGTGCATCTGTTTATCTTTTGTGAAATCTCAAGTTTGATAAATCACCAGAGATAAAAACATCATTTTTAACCTATCTTAGATCCCAAGTGCCAGGAGGAAAAATAGTGCTGTGTCTCCTCTTTATGAATTTACCTCTCTCTTTGCTTATGACTTATGAGATTTTATTTGCAGAGAAAACATAATGCTCTATTAACTTGAAAATGATGGCTTTTACTCAGAAATGTGAGAACCAAAAAGGAAAAAAAAAAAGAAGCATTCATCCTTGGAGATATAATCGCTTAATAAGTTTTGATATTTGTTTAAAGTGGCACAGAATGTTAGATGGGGAAAGTGATCATGAACCAAAAGTGAGGTTTTCACCAGTAGTTCACCTTCATCTACTGACACATAGAACCCCTGACTTGGTGTATCAAAGTGGATATTGAATAGTTAATGGGGAAATTTTATTTAAATTAGTGTAAGTAGAGATTGGTGAAGCCATCTCTTGTGATTCTCTTTTGCCCCTGAAAATCACTCAGCAATTCTCTCTTAATTGGCAGCCTGGAAGATAAGAAATTCTCATAGATGTTTATGATAGGTGAAAATTCTTGTGTCCAAGAATTTTTTTTTTTATAATTATAGGTGAACATTCTTGTGCCCAAGAATGCAGCAAAAAGGGTTTCTGACCAATTGACCAATTCTTACTATGAACTGGAGGATTAAAGTACGAATAACTAAGTTAGTCAATACCATGGCAGGAAAAAAATGGCTTTTAAAAATATTCAAAATTGCTGTTTCTCAGTATGTAAAACAGTTCCTCTGTGCAGTGGATATTAGAGTTCCTTGCCTTGTGCATATTTTATCATTCTTCAGTCCTGAGTAATTTAAGACAAATTAAGTTTCATGCAAACCTATTCCAGCTGGCCGTGGGCATGTAGTTGAGTTTTTCTGCTAATTGTTAGAAAAAGCTATTTTAGGTTCTGTCCTAAGCACCAGAGGTGCCTGAAGTCCCAGCTGCACAGGACCAGTGGCAGCTGTGAGCAGCTGACCTCAGCCTGCTTTGTTCTCTCCTCTTGCAAGAAGCACGCAGACTGCGTTGGTCCCAAGGAATGGAATCGAGATACTGCCTCAGACTGTGGGACTGAAACAGCAGTCCTGGGGAAACAGATGTCCTGGGGAAACTGAGACTTGCTGTGTCTCCCATACTCCTATTGCTGCATGAAGAACGAGCATTTAGACTATGGAGCTGCCCCACCTGAATCTGGTATCAACTCACTTGTCCTCTGGAAATAGTCCCTATGTGGAACACCCTTCCTTCACCCCCTTATCCACCCATTCTCATCCCACATTCCTGCAGGCCTACTGTGTGCCAGGGACCGTGTTAAGCTCTGGGAATAAAAGGTCCAGTAAGAAATGGCCCCTGTTCCCAAGGAGCATTCTTGGGAACTGGGACGTGAGTTCCCATGGACCAGGTACCATGGTAGAACACGGAAGCGACATAAGCCAAACTGGGGGTACAGGGTACATGTGGCTCCCCACAAAGTCCCAGGCAAGGCAAGCAGCATCTGAGACCTTGCCTTTTGAAGGGCAGGTGCAATTTACCTGTCACGCAGGTGGAGAGGGCATTCCAAACAGAAGGATGAGCCAGGAGGGAGGCATGATGTGCATGAACAATTTGGGAAGGTGCTGTGGTTGGGGGTGGCCAGTGCGCAGGGCCAGCGTAGGGGCAAGCGTCAGGGTCCCAGGGGCCTGTGTGTCAAGGCCAGCGGTGTTCACTGTCAGCTGCCACCCCCAGCAGGGGTTCTGGGGAAGGCTTAGGGAAGGCTGCTCCCACTGTGGTGTGGAGGTAAATGGGGGGTGCTCTAAGGACATGAACTGGGAAGCAAGGGCGGCAGGCCCGGGCGGGGGCTGGGCTCTGGAGGTGTGGAGCTGAAGGAGTCTGTAGGGGTCTAGGGTGGCTGGCTGTGAAGGGCAAGGTCGGAGCAAAAGCCAAGAGTGATGAGGGCAGGGTTAGTCCTGGGCACCACGGTGGAGACGAGAGGTCTGGATCCAGCTCAGCTCGAACTTGTGCAGTGTACGGGACAGGGGCACACACACGTGCAGACACCACGTCAGGTGTGTGGCAGAGGGGCCTGCAGGGCCTAGAGATATGCAGGCCCCAAGCAGGAGCATTCTGGTAGATTGTAAGGTGAAAGGTGAATCCCTGCAGAGCGGAGAACCAGTCCAGTCGCTACCCCAGGCAATCACTCACGGCTACCCTGACCCTTAACTTCCTGATTTAAGTGCAACACCCAGAGTCCACGGCTTTTTGTTTTCTGAAAATGGTCGACTCCTGTTCCCCTGATCGGACAGTGGTGGTGGGCTGACCTCCAACTCAGCGCCGCTGTTGGAGTTTTCTTTCTAGGCAGGTGTGTGGGGACCTGCAGGTAGGATGGGGAAGACCCTTGGGGAAGGCTTGCGCTGGTGGTGTCAACACCGGGCAGAAGGTGCAGTGGTAGCAGCTGCCACTGATGGTCACCTCTGGCTCTACACCTGGCTCACGGCTGAGCTCGGAGCAGGCCCCAGGAAGCAGCGTCAGCCATGGTGAGTGGGGGCCACGTCAGATGAGGGAGCAAGTGCCCTGTCCACCTGAGGGAGGGCAGCCTCCTGCACAAGGTGGTCCACGTGCCCCTGAGAGGGGCCCAGATGAGCTGTGCCCCCATCTCTTCCTGAGCAAACAGCCACATTGGCCTTAGGTGAAGGGGACTCTGTCTTCCAGGAAAGGGGTGGCTGTCGTGCTCCATCTCCTGACTTCGTGCTTGAGACAAAGGCCACAGATGTTCTCTTTAGCAGCCAGTTTTGGAGGACTGAACCCTAAGGAGGGTGAGCGTCTCGGTGTGCAGTTCCTTGCACATGGTAAGAGAGAAGCTACTTTTGTCCCTAGGCCCAGAACCCTGCAGGTAGGGTCAGCCGCCTGCAGACATCCCACTCGCTCTGGGCACAGCTCCCGTGGAGGACTGTGTTACTCATGGCTCTCCCATGGCGTAGACTAGGTCAAGCCTTCCAAGATGTCAGCGAGACCCATTGCTGTTCTCATCCCAGGATCGGCCGAGCTGGCGTTTTGCCTGCCTGGATAAGTACAGTCTCAATCAACACGCTCCCCTTCTTAGGGGTTTCAAAGGAGTGGGGGGAAATTAGTTAGTTCATTCACCTACAAGGTGTTCAGTACCTCTCATCTGCAAGACGTAGCGCTTAGGTTATCAGAACTGTGTAAGGCTTTTCAATCAGCGGAGGGAATAAGATGTGAACACAGGTGCCCTCACCTGCATGGACTGGGACGAGCCTGTGAGAGGTACAGGGCGCTTGCACAGGCCCAGGCCCCCAGACAGCTGCCCAGAAGACCCGTCGGTACTGGGTGTTGAAGTATGCATAGGATCCCAAAGCTGGGACATGGTCGTGCCTGGTGGGAAGAGGCTGCCGAGCGGACAGAGGCAGAGGTGACAAAGTAGAGGATGGCAAGGGGTCTGCCTCTTCAGAAGGGAAGTGTTTGGAGAAGAAGCCAGAACAAGCCCGTTAAAGCAGGCCAGGGTGGGTCGTGGGGGTGCTGGACACTGCGTTACGGAGCTGGGCCTCTGCTGGAGAGTGACCGTCACACCCTGGCTCTCGAGAGGAGAATTTCCTGGCCTCAGGGGCATATGCTTTGGAGAAAGAGACCCAGGGTGGGGATAGGTGGAGGGTGGAGACCAAAACAA
>CAUYPO010121132.1:0-35362 GCA_963574435.1 Cheirogaleus major | reverse complement strand
TCATTTTTTCTATATTTTAGTTGGCCAATTAATTTCTTTCTATATTTTTAGTAGAGATGGGGTCTCGCTCTTGCTCAGGCTGGTTTCGAACTCCTGAGCTCAAACGATCCGCCCACCTCGGCCTCCCAGAGAGCTAGGATTATAGGCGTGAGCCACCGCGCCCGGCCGGTTTTGCATTTTATTATCATTATGATTATGTTTATGAGATGAGAATAACAGTAGTGGCTTCCTAATATGGTCAAGACTAAACTGATCATGTGAAAAGCACAGAGCAATGCTGGTTCATAGCAAGCACCCCATAAAGGAAGACTGTTGTTGCTGTTGTTAACATGATGCGGAGGCCTCGGGAATGAAGCCTTTAGAAAAGGTCAGAGGGGTTGAGGATGATCACTACCCTTCATGGAGCCCCTAGGAGAGGCTGGCATGAGACCTAGGAGACAGATGCAGCATTGCATAGGGTGGACACAGGACTTGTGAGATCATTTCTGCAGAGGTGCTCAGGGCTGGGAGTCACTGAGCACTTTCCCTCTCCCTGACACTGGCTCTTCACGCAGATCCAACCAGGCCTTGCCTTTCCGACGGGTGCATTGGCTGGGTCCTTTAGCTCCTCTTCCTTTTCTCCTCCCCAAACCAGGTACTTCAGAGGCTCATCAAGTCCCGAGGGAAGTCTCAGTCCAAACACCTTAATGTCCAAATAGCAGCCTCGGAGAAGCTGGCTCAGTGTCCTCCCGTGAGTGCCTAGACCCCGGGGAAGGGAAGGGAGGGAGGACATTTGGGTTGTCCTGGTTTCCTCTGGTCTGCATGGGAGACAGAGTGACCAGGAACACCTGGACCAGGTCCATAGGTGCAGACTGAACTTCGGGGAAAGAGCGCAGGACAGGCAGAGACTGGATTCGAGCCCCAGAAGCACCCCTGCTCGGTGGAGAGTCAAGCCCCCCTCTCCCAGTCTTGGTTGCCTTATCTGTAGAATGAGGGAGTTGGATTATCTGAGTGCCAAGACCTCTAGCAGTTCTGCCAGTCTGTAGATCTGAGAACCCTCCTTCCCTTCCTCCACATAGAGGCTTGTTTTTAACCTTGTCCTTCAACCCCTTGACTCCACCCACTGCGCCCAGGCCACACCCTCAACCCCTTTGGTCACGCCCCCGCTCATCCCAGCCCCGCCCCTAACCCCACCTCCGCAGGAAATGTTCGACATCATCCTGGACGAGAACCAATTGGAGGATGCGTGCGAGCACTTGGCCGAGTACTTGGAAGCCTATTGGAAGGCCACACACCCGCCCAGCAGCACGCCGCCCAATCCGCTGCTGAACCGTACCATGGCTACCGCGGCCCTGGCCGCCAGCCCTGCCCCTGTCTCCAACCTCCAGGTACAGGTGCTCACTTCGCTCAGGAGAAACCTCAGCTTCTGGGGCGGGCTGGACACCTCGCAGCGGGGCGGCAGCACGGTGCCCCAGCAGCAGGAACACGTCATGTAGCGGGTGCCCGCCCGTCTTCCCTCCCCCCCAGGGCTCGGAACTGGAATGCAAGGAACATGGGGAAGGAAGGGAAGAGCTTTATTTTGTAAAAAATGTGGTGAGAGGCAGCTTCTGGTGTCTGTGGTTCTTGATGGGACGGGGGCTGGCTGGTGCTGCCTCCCTGGACCTGGTTCCATAGGATTAATCTGCTGCCTGCTAGATATGAGAGCTCACTGGGGCCCTTGTAAAACCAGGGACTAGGAAGAAAGTATGAGGAAGACTGATATAATCATTAGCTGGACTCCACACCCTTTTTAGACCCAACAGAGCAGGAGCCCTAAGACCCAAGGAAACCCACAGAGCAGGAGCCATTAAGCCCACAGGGACTGCTTCTCCCTCCGAGCCCCAACCCCAGGAGAGACCCAGAATGTAGCATCATCATCTATGAGTTGGTGCTGTACGTTCCACCCTTCTCCCAGTGAAAGAGAGTTCAGGAAAGGTCCTCTCATGGGTGCCCGATCCTGCCTCACCCCACTCCTGTAAGTGCCACAGCCCATCCCTGAGACCACACCATTAAGTATATGGTTCTAGGTTAGAGCCAGAAGAAACCCATGAAATCATTCTAGACTGTTGCTTTTCAAATTTGTTTTCAGCAACAGAGCCCATTTATTCACTGAATCTTACGTGGTCACTGAGTATACAGAGAAGGCATCCTTGCTCTGCTCTGAGGGAGCTAGGGGCTTGGCCTCCCCTTCACAGGGACCCCTGAAGCACTTCTGTGCCTTCCCTACCCTGCCCTAGGTCTCCAGGGAACAGCTTGGAAACTGCTGCTGTAGTCTAATCCCTATCTCACTACAATCACGAAACCGGGCCACAGAGAGGGGAATCATTTGCTCAGGGTCACACTGCTTGAAGTGGCAGGGGTGGGACAAGAACCCAGGCCTCTCCTTGCACCCCACTTGGCAACCTCCATGATGGTAGTGGCCACCAGCTCACCTCCAAGTGGCATTTGGTGTTGAGGACATTGGGCTACTTCATCATCTCCAGCAGGGGAGGAGGTCCTATCAACCAGCCTGCCGCTTTGAGTCTTTGTTGGGCGTAGAGGAGGGATCATATCAATCTTGGGGTGCTGGAAACCTATGATTGGGGTCTGGTGTGGGCTGAAGAAGCCAGGGTCAGCGAGTTTGAGCTGAAATCCCCTCTTAATGTATTTGGAAAACTGGAGGCAGTGACTAACCCAATCAACCGCTAACGAGTGGCAGTACTAATGAGCTGTTAATGTTGATTAACCCCAAGTTAGCATTAATGACATGCGCTGAGGAAGTGGTGACTAATTGTTCATGGCTGTCTGCCATGGTTACCATGAGAGTTTGTGGTCTTTACAAAGTTGGGGTCCCCCTATCAGGATGGGGGCGAATGCCCTGAGGTCTGTCCTCTGGCTGGGCTCCAGAGCCATTTGTCCCAGGGGCCCATCCCCTAGAGTCAGCATCCTCCTCCTTCAGCCCGGCTAGGTGTCTTGGTGCTGTCACTAACTTTGTCTTGCTTTGTTGTGTTTTTCTTACCCCTGCCTCATCTGCATGGTGTGTGCTGTCCGTCTGCTAACCAGGGACCCTACCTTGCTTCCGGGGACCAGCCGCTGGAACGGGCCACTGGGGAGCACGCCAGCGTGCACGAGTACCCTGGGGAGCTGGGCCAGCCCCCAGGCCTTTACCCCAGCAGCCACCCACCAGGCCGGGCAGGCACCCTGCGGGCACTGTCCCGCCAAGACACGTTTGATGCCGACACCCCCGGCAGCCGAAACTCTGCCTACACGGAGCTGGGAGACTCGTGTGTGGACATGGAGACTGACCCCTCAGAGGGGCCAGGGCTTGGAGACCCTGCAGGGGGCAGCACCCCACCAGCCCGACAAGGCTCCTGGGAGGATGAAGAAGAAGACTATGAGGAAGAGCTGACCGACAACCGGAACCGGGGCCGGAATAAGGCCCGTTACTGCGCGGAGGGTGGGGCTCCGGTTCTGGGGCGCAACAAGAATGAGCTGGAGGGCTGGGGGCGAGGCGTCTACATCCGCTGAAAGGCAGGGTCTCCTCCATGAGAGGAAGGGCTCTGGACCCGGGGGAGGGGAGGGACAGAGGGGCTCAGCACCCGAGGTGTATCTTGCCTCCAGGGGGCTTGTCTCCCTCCTTTCAGATGCCTTGCTCAATGTTTGGGGTTTCTTTGGTGGTATTATCCCAGCTCCTGGGAGGCCCTTAAGCCTCAGCTATAGGTTTTTACCTACCTGCTGTGGATGGATGGGGGGATATCCACCTTGCTAAAATGTCCCCTTTTCCGCATATTAGGGGGCTCTCCCCCCTTACCCTCCCAGAGAAAAGGTGCAATTCCTTAATTCTTTCTACTCGGGGCTCTAAGTGAAGGTCCTAAATGGAGTGGCCCTTCTTTTCCCAAACTGGAGAGGAGGCCACAGAATCTTTCCCATGGGGGCCCTCTGCCCCAAACCCCAGATCCAGGGTCCCTCACCATGCCCGCCCCTCCCCCCAGCTTCCTGGCAGCATTGTCTGGTGGGTGAAAGCTACAGTATGGAAACTCCATGGGGAGCTTGTCTTGGGAGGGGTCTGGGTGGGAACTGGCAGGCATCAGATATAGCACCCTCTGCCCTCCATGGCCATGGCAATGCCTGGGCCTAGAACTCCGAGGAGTGGGCCACCTGAGACGCTGCTACCCACCCCACCACCTCCATGCCTCAGCCTTTGCCTACCCCAGGAATGAGCTTTGCCTACAACATCCCTTGCCTGCTGCCATCAGAAAAGGGGGGCCCCTCTGCATCTGAGCCCCCCATCCCCATCCCCGTGCCAGCTGGGTGTGGAGCTCATGGAACACTCTGGTCCGCCTCATTTTAAACCAAAAAATTGCTCCTTCACCCTCACCCTGAGGCCCCAGGGGAGAAGCCCTGTGGGTTGGTGCCCAGGAAGCATTGTCTGGAGTTCAGAAACTCCATGGATGTGGAGCCCATGGAACACTCTGGTTGCCTCGGGACCTGGGATCTCCCCTGGGGGGCTTGGCTGCTGCTGCCGCTGCTCTGTATCTGCCTCTTGTGGTTCTGTTCTTTACCCACGTCCACTGCCCCCAGGAGAGGCCTTGGGGTCTCCCTTTCCTTCGGCATCCCTATAGCCCAGCAGCCCTGCCCCTCCCCAGCATCCTAGCTGGGCCAGAGAGAGCCGATTGTGCCAACAAGGACTGGGCCCTGCCCGGCTGCCCACCTCAGGGATGGGCACTTCATGCCTGTCTCGCCACCTCCTGTGCCAATGTTTCCCCACCCCTCACCTGGGGGTGGGGTGCAGCTTCCACTTACTGATTAGAAGACACCACTGCCCAACCTTTCCCCCTCCCTGTCTAGAGTCCTGTGCCCTCATCTGTCTGTCTGTCTGTCTGTACTCCCCCAGGAGAAGTATTTTGCCATATATAAACCGCCGTCCTGTCCTTTGCGGCCACCTCCCAAGCCTGCTTCTTTGTTCCCAACACGAGGTTGTCAGCCTAGGCACGTGGGAGCTGCCGACATGCAGGGGGATCGAAGGGGTGGGTGCAGCTTATTGCTGCACTCTGAGTTGTTGACTCCAAAGAAGAGACAGTTATTTGATTTTCAACCCTCGTGTGCATCATCTCCAAACCAGGAGCCGCTTGGCCAGTCAGCTCCCCACTCGGCCCCGAGCCCCGCACCTACAAGTAGCCAGGGGAAAATGGGAAGCTGGGGTGTCACTCAGTGGGTGGGATCCAGAACCACTGGTGAATGTGTGAAGGGCATATGCTTGTTTTTCTGCCTCTGTGGCCTCGCTGTGCCCTGCTGGGCACCAACACCCTAGGAGAGGGAGAGGCGCAGCTTCTGGCTCCATTAATGCTCCCCCCACACTCCTGCCCCTGTTAATCAGTTTTGAGGGTGGGGAGGTGGTCTGCTTGTGGGGAGGGGACTGGGCAGAGAAAATTGGTGACTCCACCAGTCCCAGCCTGAGTAGTGAGAGGAAGAAAGTCAGCAGCAGCTGTGCCTTTTCCTGCCATCTCCACCTGGCAGGATGTAGACTTCTGACAGTTGTTACTGCAGCCACCTGTGACCTGCCTCACAGCACCCACAGTCATTTCCCCACCCTCCTGCTTCTTGTTTCTGGGCTGGTGGCCTTGGAGGACTAGAGTTCTTGGGTCCTCCACCTGAATGTTCAGGCCCAATGTGGGCATGAGAGACTGTGTGTGTGTGTGTAGGAGGCGACAGCATCCCCTGAGACCCTCCAGATGAAGAGCTAGCAGATCAAAGAGGAACTGGGCAGTCCCAGAGGTCGAGTGGCCGACCCGGGTTCCCTGGGGAGTTGATGAGAGCCCGATGTGCCTCCCAGCACAGTGCTCTTCCCACTGCCTTCCCACAGAATCATTTGTTCCTGTGTTCATTCGTTGAACACACATTTGTGGAGCACCTCCTATGTACTAGGCACAAGTGTAAGTGGGAGTCACAGGTAATTTCAGTACAGCACATAAGCTCTCTGATGTGGGAAGCACTGGGTATTGTGGGAACCTGGAAGGGAGATCATTCCCTTAACCTGGGGAGATCAGGAGAGGCTTCCTGGAGGAGGTGTCTTGAATGTAGAAACATGGGTAGGGGTTAACCTGGACAGATAAGTGTTCAAGGCAAAGGAAGCAGGGGATGTGCATGACATGTTCTTGGCACCTCACTAGCAAAGTGTACTCTCAAGGTGGTGGCCAGAGAGGGGTTGGCAGAATCAGGTCACAGCAGGCCTTGAGTCATGTCAAGGACTCTGGGCTTTGTCCTAGGCTGATGTGCAGGGATTGTAAGTAGCGATGGCAAGATGGCCTCGGTTGTCGTTTGAAGCATAGCTTGGAAAGCCTAGCCTGGAAACAGCTGTGACACTCCGGGTGAGAAAGGAGGGTTCCCCTTAGGCCACAGCAGTGGGATGGGAAGGGAAGCAATGACAGCTAGGGACATTTAGCAGTTACAATCATGAGCTCTTGGAGAGCGATTGGAAGTGGCCAGTGAGAGAGAGGGGGTACCTGGGGTGACTGCGGGTGGTGGTCTTCTCCTAGGAGGCAGATGAAAAACTAGGTTAGAGGCAGAAATAAGTCCAGCTTCAGACAAGGTGGGTTTAGGTGCCTGTGGGACACTCAAGAGGAGAAGAGCACAAGACAGCCGGGTGCGTGGTCTGGAGCTCCACAGAGACGTCTGGGTGGAGTCTGATATTCTGGATCAAGGACAGGGATTATGAACTCCAGTTTACAGACAAAGCTCAGAGAGTGCAAGCTACTTGTCCACAGTCACACAGCAATGGACCAAGGACGTGAACTCAGATATATGGATTTCAAGTTCTGTGGTGCCCATGACCCCCAAGTTCAGTGCTAGCTTTTGCAAGGGTAGGGGATAAGGGGTTGGGGAGGAGGAAGCAGATGTTCGAATATGTTTTTGTTTCCTCCGCATGAGTCTTCTGCCTGAAATTGCATTTGCCCAGAACTTGCAGGCAGGGGCATTTCTAGCTGGCCTGGGGATACTAGGAGATGGAGGGAGATTCTTGTTTCTTGGTAACCACAAGCCCTCAACTAACTCTGGCTGCACATCAGCAAGTTGGTGGTTGTAAATATGAAGATTTTAAGAACCATGAAGTCAGCTGAAATCAGACCCAGAGAGGCTGACCCTGCTACCACAGTTGCCTCAGGGACTCAGGAAGTGAGGTGCTGGGGACCCCTCCTACCTGATACCCTTTATCGCCTTCCCTGACTAGCTGCGTCTGTCTTTGCAGTGCATTCTGTCCCCAAGTGAGCTGAGGCCTCAGGTCCTAGGATTCCCCTGTTCTAAAATAAAGTGAGCTGGGCTGGGCGAGGTGGCTCACGTTTGTAATCCTAGCACTCTGGGAGGCCAAGGCGGGAGGATCACTTGAGGTCAGGAGTTGGAGACCAGCCTGAGCAAGAGTGAGGCCCTGTCCCTACTAAAAAATAGAAATAAATTAGCCAGACAACTAAAAATATGTAGAAAAGAAAATTAGCCGGGCATGGTGGCGCATGCCTGTAGTCCCAGCTTCTTGAGAGGCTGAGGCAGGAGGATCGCTTGAGCCCAGGAGTTTGAGGTTGCTGTGAGCTAGGCTGATGCCATGGCACTCTAGCCCGGGCAACAGAGTGAGACTCTGTCTCAAAACAATAAAATAAAATAAAGTGAGCTGAGCTGGGGCCACCATGGGCCAGGTGTCCCAGTCCTGTATCTTAGAGAAAAGTCTTAGCTCCAATAATCACTTCCTTCGACAAGTGTGTCTTGCCTCCCTTCTGAATCATTCCTTCCCAGCCGCTGTCTCTCAGAGGGTGTGTGTGTGCGCGTGTGTGTGTTTGTGTGTTCGTCTCCCCTTCTAGACCATAAGCTCCATAAACACCTGGCCTGGGTCTGTTTTGTCTCCTTGGAATGTTTCCCAGCTCATATTTGTCAAATGAATGAATGAATAAATAAATAAATGCCCCCTAAGATCCAAGCTCAGGGCCTTGCAATGGAGAAGGCTCTTCTTGTGTGTTTACAGCATGTGCTCCCAGCTTGCAGAGTGTCACTTTCGATTCTGCAATTGGTGGAGGCTAGGGGGGCAGGATGCCCTGAGAGGTTCCTTCCCCCCATGCCAGGAAACAGATGGTAAAATGCTTAAGACAACGCTGCTTCCCCCAGTGCCCTCTGTGCCCCACGCCCCAGCCCCAGCCCCAGATGGGCTCTGGCAGTCAGTTCTCTGTGCTTCTAACTCTGGGCACCAAGCTGGGTGGCATGAACATCTGATTATAGTGAGCATTTTTCCCTCTTCTCTCCACAAACTTCCCAGCCTTCCTCCATGCTCTTAAACTTGTGCTCACATTCCTTTATTCATACTCTGAGCGCCATCTCTCCAGCTGTCTGCACCAGTCCAATAGCAGCACACTCCTACTGTGTGCCAGGCACCGGACCAGGCAGGGGTGGGGAGCATACGGCAGAGAACAAAATATGAACCCCACCCCTCTAGGACCCACAGTCGATGGAAACAGACTCACCAGTCTAATCCCAGGGTAGGGAGAAGGCCCATGCGACTGGAGAATGAAGCAGGGCTTGGGGACTAGGTGGCTTTTATGGCAAGGCAGCTAACGCGTCTCAGGCATTCTCCTTTCTGAGAAGGTGAAAGGCACTCGAGCGGAGGAAATGCAGAGGCAAAGGCACAGCCAGGAAGAGCTGGGCAGGTGTGGGCAAGGACGGTGGATGCGGAACCTGGGAGATAAATCTACAAAGGCAGGTGGAGCTGTTCATGGAAGCTCCTGAATGTCAGGTTAGGAGACTGATTTGAATCCAGTGGGCAGTAGGGAACCATTGAAGGTTTATGAGCCGGGGAGTAATGGAGCCTGAGCTGTGCTGTGGGAAGGCTAATAGGGCCATGAGCACGATGCCCTGGGAAAGGGAGGGGCAGGGGCAGGGGGACCGGTTAAAAGGCCGGTACCTGGGATGGAGGGCGCAGTAACCGGGCTGTAGGAGGGTAGTGCAGTGTGGTGGAAAGAGCTGGCTCCCGCCTTGTGGACTGGAGGCTCCTTCTAGCGACCTCCTCAGCCTGAGGTTGATTGGCCTTTCCCACTTCTCTTTTTGTTTTCTGGTTTTTTTCAGTTTAAGCAAAGAAGGAAATTCACAAACAACAACAAAAAACTCCCCCTTCTTGTCCCTTCTCCAGCCTGGCCTCCTGGTTTTCCCACGGCCCATGTTCTCCTCTGCTGGGTCTTAGTATCTGGGACCCCTCTGTAGGGTCTCTGGCTGGGGAGCCGTCTCTCTTCTTGCTCCACCCTTGTCTTCGGATGCAGTAGGTTTG
This sequence comes from Cheirogaleus major, assembly GCA_963574435.1. Taxonomy (NCBI): domain Eukaryota; kingdom Metazoa; phylum Chordata; class Mammalia; order Primates; family Cheirogaleidae; genus Cheirogaleus; species Cheirogaleus major. The sequence goes on along the minus strand of CAUYPO010121132.1, from coordinate 26,070 downwards.
TCAGTGAATGGTAGAAGGAGCATTAATTTATCCCTAGAAGTTGCCTAGCACCAAGGGACCTGCAGAAGGAGGGGAGACCTTGCCCTCCCCCAGAGGAAATCACTTTGAGTGGGCACACAAGACCTATACCAGTGAAACAACTGGAGATCTGTTGAAGGTTGGAATATTCTCCCAGCTCAGAGAGGACCAGTGAGTCCTGTCTGTCCCACACAGCTGGTAGGTGCTGGAAGTGGGTCGCCTGGTGTTTTGCTTCAGTCTAGAGCCCTGGACATGGCAGTCGGAGGAAAGGGAGCTGGGATATGCTTTGGGGCACTGTTTAGTTTTCCTTGATTTGCAGTTGGGGTGCAGTCCATCCCTAGAGTTTTCATAGGGCCAGGAAATGGTGTGGAGTCTGGGACCCCATTTTCCTTGCGCCTCCAGGGTCCTGGACAGTCAGGCAGCTCGTCACGGTGATGTCCATAGCGCCCGCAAGGAGCCAGTGTCCCAGGGGATTCCCAGGTCCCGCTGGAGACGCCTGGGGCTTCCCGGACCTTGCAGACTAAGCCTGCCCGGCCTCCCCGGGGGCGGGGCTCCGAGCACCCGGGCGACTGCGGCTCCGGAGGCCCCTGAGTCGAGTCCTGCACCTGCTGTGCCTCGGACGTGCCATGGGACAGCTGATTGCGAAGTTGATGGGCATCTTTGGGAACCAGGGTAAGGAGCATACAGGACATCCAGGCGACTGCTTTGATCCTACTCTCTCCTGGGACTCCCCTGATTTGGGGTCAGACGCGCTGGGGGACCCGGGACCCCGGGAGTCCTGCGTGGGAGCTCCTCTTCTGCTCCGCGGTCTCCGCTACCCCAGCCTCCTGCCTGCTCCTCCTGGGTCCGCGCGCTTCGGGCGAGCCTCCCTCCTCTGCTCTAAACCGCGCTGGCGGCGGGGGTTGGGGGCCACCGCGGGTTTCCTGCGATTGTGACTTCGCTCTCGGCTCTTTCCCCAGACGCCTTCTCTTGGCAAGCCCAGAGCGCCCCGGACCTTTCAGACAACCAATTTTCTAGAAATGTGGAGGGAGGTGGGATCAGGTAGGGGCTTGGCTCTCTTTTCCATTGTCCGAGAGTGGCGCAGGTGTCCGGGCCGGGTGGGAAGCAGAAACGGTACCGCCAGACGTCCCCGGCACTTATCTCCCTCCTGGGAGGCCTGCTGGGGTGCACAATCCCTTGGTCATTGATCAAGGTTGGCCCTGACTCTGCCTTTGTCCCGATGCCTCCAGAGCACAAAGTTATCATCGTGGGACTGGACAATGCAGGGAAGACCACCATTCTCTACCAGCTGTAAGTGACCCTCCGTGTGGACAGGAGAGGGCTGGGCCTCATCAGACTGACAGGCGTTTGGACCAATCATGGGAGCTCCTCTCTGGGTTCTCAGGCTCCCCTGTAGCCGGGAGGAGTGAGGGGGGAACGCTGGCGTGACCTTCCAGGTGTAGTGGCCCCTTGGCCTGGCATTTGAATCCCGCACGGTGTGGACAACCCCATCTCCCACTGCCTCTTGCCGTCTACCCTGTGCCCCTGCCAAACGGGTTACAGGCTGACAGGTGCCTCTGGTTTCTAGCCTCCCTGCTTCGTGCTCCCCCTAGCGCAGGTCCCTCTGTTATCATCCCTGCGACCTCTGGCTGTTAACTTCCTTCCCCTTCTTCAGCCCGAAAGGCCCACTGAGCTCCTGGTAGCCCCTGGTCTAGCAGAGCCGGTGGGTGGTGGGTGAGCAAATACCCATTGAGCTTTCCCCATATCCATTCTCTGGATGGCATCTCTCCCGTTTTGGAGTCTCCAAGATACTTTATTTACTTAGGACAAGGTTTTCCCTGAAAAAGCAATATGTGTAAATGGTTCTTAAAAACTAAAAAAGAAAAATTCCAACAATAGAAGAATATACAGAGAAAAGTAAGTTTCCCTCTCACCCCTAACTTCCAGTTCTTCTCCTGTTGTAACTTGTTGGTAACCTTTCAGAAGCATTATTTCTAAATAGAAACATGTGTGTGTTTTCTTACCACTTTACCCAAAGCACCTCTCTGATGTCCCTCACTGTGTCTGTCTCATCTTTCTAACTCTTTGCTACTCAAAGAGAGGTCCATGGACCAGCAGCCCAAATATCATCTGGGAAGAGCTTGCTAGAAATGCAGAGCCCTGGGCCCCGGCCTAGATGCACTGGGGCAGACTCCCAGGTGATTCGATTCTATATTAAAGTCTGAGGAGACTGTGCTAAGAAGTCTCCCCTCTCTGGGGTGCAAGCCAAGGCAGGGCTTCGTCTCACCTCTGCCTTCATTCCCCCTGTGCCTGCACACCGCCTGGCCCCCAGCAGATGCTCGGTCAGCCTGGACTGAGATTCAGCCTACCTTGGGAGTAGAGGAGAAGGAGGTCAGAGTTGGGAGTGGGCTGGGCTGAGTTCTTGGTGCCCTCTCCTACCTCCCCAGCCTGATGAATGAGGTGGTCCATACATGTCCCACCATGGGTAGCAATGTGGAGGAGATCGTTCTTCAGAAGACCCACTTCCTCATGTGGGACATAGGCGGGCAGGAGGCTCTGCGCTCCACCTGGAACACGTATTACTCCAACACCGAGGTGAGGAGGGCACCAGGGCTAGAGGGTCCCCCAGGCAGCTGTGTGATATTAGCTGGTCACTTAACCTTTCTGAGCCTTGGTTTCCCCACCTGTGAAATAGAGCTCATAGTAATGATCTCCTTGATTTGTTGTGAAAATTAAATAATAAAACAATAGCTAATGCATATGTGTCGAATACTTAACGCAGTGCAGTGCCTGTTAACATTTTTGAGTACTTCCTGGCAGCCTGGTCTGCTTGCTGGCAGCTTTCTGTTTGATGCACTGGATGGGGTAGGCTTTTGTCTCTGGGGGCCTTACTTTCTTACTCCGGCAGGAGTAGACTTCAGTGGCTTAATTCCTGGAGTGAGACAGAGCTGGGTTCGAATTCCAGCGTTGCCACTCGCCTGCTGTGTAGCCAAAAGCAAGATAGGTAACCTCACTGAGCCTCAGTCTCCTTGTTTGTAAAATGGGCACAATAATGGCACCGATTCCACAGGGCTGTGGTGAGGCCTAATGGCACACACACAGCCTCCGGCACACAAACAGGGGTGCTGTGTACCTCCCGTGTCGCGATAGGAAAGGCAATTAAAATGGGACTAGGGTGGTGCAATCCTGACACTGCAGTCTCTTTCCTTTGGGGCTGGCGTCCCGCCAGCGCAGAGGCCAGTGGGGGAGCACAGTGGGCAGGAAACACGTTCACCAAAGAGAAAGCCACCACTCACGGCTCCTCTCTGCTGCCAGTTCATCATCCTTGTGATTGACAGCACGGACCGGGACCGGCTGCTGACCACGCGAGAGGAGCTGTACAAGATGCTGGCCCATGAGGTAAGTGCCTGCTGTTGGGAGAGGGCCCAGCGGTACTAACTGTGTGCCCACAGGCTAATCACTAAGCCTCTCTGAGCTTCATTCCTGATGCCGTGGGCTCTGAGAGCCTCTATCCCAGCAGCACGGGGAGGGCTAGTTAATCCCCGATGAAGGGTGTCAATGCCCTCAGCAGAATTGATCACAGAAGCCAGAGTCACTGGTTCAAGTCCTGACTCATTCACTGTGAGACCCTGGACAAGTCACTTTACCTCTCTAATCCTCAGTTTCCCCAGGTACAAAATGGGGATATTCATCAATTCCTACCTCATGGGATTGTTGCAAGGATCAATCATCTGGTTGAGAGGCATCTCATGAGCTGTTGGTGCCATTTCATGGGGTTGCTACTGTTGGGCAGGCCCCCATCTCTGCCCTGCCTGGGCATGGGCTTCTCTTGCTGGGACAGCTGGGGAGGGAGCCAGAGAGGACTCATGGGCCAGTGGCAAGAAGGCAGGGCCTGGCGGGCTGACTGGAGCTGGGCTCCTCTGTCCACAGGCTCTGCGAGATGCTTCAGTGCTGATCTTTGCCAACAAGCAGGACATGAAGGACTCCATGAGCACCATGGAGATCTCCCAATTCCTTACTCTCAGTGCCATCAAAGACCACCCGTGGCATATACAAGGCTGCTGTGCCCTCACAGGGGAAGGGTAAGTGGCTGCCCCACCTGGACCTCCAGGGCTTGGCCCAACCAATGGACTACTGGCCATCAGCACCCTTCTCCTGCCTCCCTCCTGTCAGAATCTGGCTCGCAGTTGGCCCCTAGGCCAAGTCAGCCTAGCACCTTCCCACAGCGGTGAGTGAGACAGTGTCCCTGCTCTCAAGGGGCTCATTCTATTGGCGAAAGAGTGCCTCCACCTAGACACAATAATTTTAGGTACTGAGAAGTGGTGTGAAGAAAGTGAAATTGGATTACAGTGATAGAGGGGGCAAGGCTAATAGAGACAGCCTCTCCCAGGAGGTGACTTTTGAGCTGAGACCTGCATGAAGAGGAGACAGCCATGGGAAGACCCAGGGGACAAGCTGTCCAGGCAGAAATCACCGACTCTCTCTGACTTTGAGTTTCCTTTTCTGTAAAGAGGAGGGTAATTATACCTTCTCCCTCCCAGAATTTCTGTAAAGAGAAAATAACACCATTCATCAACTTTTTTTTTTTTCAAGACAGAGTCTCATTCTGTCACCCAGCTAGAGTGCAGTGGGGCCATCATGGCTCATTGCAACCTCAGCCTCCTGGGCTCAAAGTCCCAGCCTCCCGAGTAGCTGGGACTATAGGCGTGCACCACCACACGTGGCCAATTTTTCTCACTCTTGCTCAGGCTAGTGTCAAACTTCTGAGCTCAAGCGATCCTCCCAGAGTGCTAGCATTACAGGTGTGAGCCACAGCACCCAGCCAATCCACAAATTTTTACTGAGCACCTACTTTGTGCCAAGTACTGTTCTAGGCATTGGAAAAACAGCAGTGAACAAAACAGACAAAAATCCCTGCCCTCATGGAGCTCAGTTTCCAGTGGAGGAGTCTCATAATAAACAAGAAAATATATGTAAGCTATATTTTTCATCAGTACCTTCAGCCGCTAGCACAGTAGCTGATGCATAGCAGGCATTCATGTCGGTTTGTCTTTGTTGACTGAATGATTGGATGTAACTTTGGTACCCACCTCCATCTGCTCTGGGCAGGGGCTGGGGGCTTGAAGGCCATCATTGTTTTGGGATATATTGATTTTTCCTGTTCTTCCCTCCCTGCAGGCTGCCTGCCGGGCTCCAGTGGATGCAATCTCGGGCCACTGCTAACTGATGTCCCAGCCTGAGGCCAAACCAGAAACTTTGGGGGTTTTGCATGGTCAACGTGGGTGGGAAACCCAAGTGGCTATTGATTACTTTTCTATGATTCCCTGGTGGGGGCAGGAACAGCTATGGACAGAGATATTGCCACTGCCTGCCCAACCCCTCCCTGAGAAGCAGGACTGCACACCTTGAATTGTTGCAGACAGGACAGCAGAAAAAGCTGTCCCCCACTCCATGGCTGCTGCAGGTGTTCTTCTTGGAGACAGCAGGGAAGCAGTTGGATGTATTGGAGCCCTCTTCCTCTGCTCAGCGCCCAGCCTCTCTGTGGGAAAAATGTGGGTGTGCGGGCACAGTAAGAGACCCTGGAACTGCTCTTTATTCCCTCACTGACCCCCCCACCCTCCAGCTTTCTGGCCCCTCAGCCATTTTTTGTCCCATACCTTTTGGACAAAGGCAATACCAGAAGAGCGAAGTGGGTGGGCTCAGGGGAGGAGGGTAGAGTGAAACCCTGGAAGGGGAGAGGGAGGAGGAGGACAAGATGTCCCAGACAGGAACCACTATTGGGCTTCAGGGATTCCATGCCTTCCCCGCCTTCCCATGTCCTCTGAGATGTTGACTCTGACCACAGCTTTTGGACTTTCACCCACTCCATGGTACCCCTTCAGTGTCCCGCCAATGTGAATCCCCTTTCTCCCAAATATCCCAGATTATTACAGGGTCTGTGTATTTTGTTTGTTTTTGTGTAATGATTTTTAAAAAATATTGTATTAGAAGTTTTATAAAGGTGTAATAAATGCAATTGAAAACTGCTCACCTCTAATTTCTGCCTGCCCCTTCTGCCTGTTCCTCGAGCTGGCTTTTGGTTTTTTTGCAAAGAAATGGGGTGGGAGGCTGCCTGGAGGGCCCATCTGGCCAGGGGACTGGCTTCTTGGCTCTGGGCTCTACCACCGTCTCTCAAGTTGGAGGGCGCTGGTACCTGGCCAGCCAGGACTGGGAGTTCTTGGCTCTGCCTGGGCCTAGGGGAGGGAGAGGTTTGATACTGACTCATGGAGTGGAGAGGCAGAGGAGGGACCCTGGGGGTTGGAAAAGCTCAGGAGTCCTATCTAGGTAGAGCTGGAGACAGGGTGGAGACTCAGGCTGTCCATCAGTTTACAGGGAGCAGTGCTATTATCCTGAAAGTCCTGGGATGGTCCTGGGGACAGTGAGTCTCTTCTTTTCCCAAGCCAGGCAACAGATGGGGGGGGGGAAGTCTGGGCACAGGATTCCTTAATCTTGTAGTTTTCCCGAAGTGGGATTGTGGAGGAAGAACTCAGGAATTTTAGCCATTTTCATTGTGTTTTGTGTTCTCTCCATTAGGTTGTTCTGACTCAGCCTGCAGATCAAAAAGATAAAGCAGATAGTACCACGCCCTTATTCCTCATAAATTTATTCTAATGAGGGCATTAAGGCGTGAGGGGGTATAGCTCAGTGGTAGAGCATTTGACTGCAGATCAAGAGGTCCCCGGTTCAAATCCGGGTGCCCCCTCTCCACACACGAAATTTTCGTGTTTTGGCAGTCCCCACGTCCACCTCTTAGAAGAGTTCTCCGTTCTCCTGCAAACTGAAGGGAATGGATCATCAGGTCCGGCCACCCTCTCTCTTTTGGAGGAGGGTGAAGATGGAGTCCTGAGCCCTGCCAGTGGCTCATCCTGTATGTATGTCCAAGGATGGAATGCAGGGTGAGTGAGAGCGAGGAGCTCCGGGTTGGCCCTTGAAGGACGGTACAAAGCGCCCTCCCTTGTAACAGTAGGGCGGAGGCAGGCGCACCCCCTGGTCGGGCTGGCCAGTGACCCTGACGGCTCTTCCATGCCGTGGCGAAGCTGAGTTTCTAAGGACGCTGGGGAAGCCTCGTGAGCATCTGAGAGAAAGAGGCTCCGAGAAGCAGGAAGGGGCCCCCAGCAGGGCAGGAGACTGGGACCCTAGCCCACAAGAAGGCCCCCATGTAAGGGATATCAAAGGCTCTCGAAACGTTCCCTTCCACACCTCCAGATTATATTTTTCTTGCACCATCAGTAGGAATCTTTAGCTCAGAGCTTCAGAAAGCAACTCCTTCTTCCAAGTGAGTAAATCTTCTGAGATTTATATGATCCCTATCTTTTAGATGTTCAACCTCACTTCCTTTCAACAGTTCGCTACCGCGCCTGCGCGGCAGTGGCCATAAGAGATTATCTACGCGCGCTGATTGGCAGAGGGGGTATAGCTCAGTGGTAGAGCATTTGACTGCAGATCAAGAGGTCCCCGGTTCAAATCCGGGTGCCCCCTGACTTGCTTTTGTTTGTACATTGAGCCCTTAAATTTTAAATCCCTTTGTAAAATGTTACGATGCACTTTAAAGCTAAGCTGCTTTTTCTCCCTCCCACTTTTACGTTAACACTTCTTTCGTTATCTTTCTTCGCAGACGAAGAGCGGTGAGGGAGTGTAAGGAACTGGGGAATTCTAGACCAGTGGCTCTCAATGTGCGGTCCGAGGACCAGCAGCATCTTCTGGGTACATGTTAGAAATGCAGTTCCTCGAACCACAGCCCAGACCCAGTGCGTTAGAAATTCGGGGGTGGAATCCAGAAATCTGTTTTAATAAACCTTGCAGGTGGTTCTAATGCACGCTCAAGTTCTAGAGACTTACATATTTTAAAAAATTACACTTCATTTGCTTCCACTATTTCCAAATTTTTGTTTCAGCCTGAGCCCTTGTAGGAGACTTTATAAGACAGACCACGGGGTACCCCAGATGGGGAAATGTACTAAGACACCCGGGCCGGAGCTGGAATTCCGGAAGGTAGAAGGTCGGGGACAGCCTGGGCAGACCAGGAAAAGTGAGGGAAACCGCGAAGCACCAGCGCTGCGGCTCGTCACGTGGCCACTTGAGGGCAGCAAGAAGCCGCAGCTGGAAGCCGCAGCCTATCTGATCCTGTTGGAGTTAGCCAAGTTGGGATTTAAATTAGACATCAAGAAGAACTTACAGACAGGCCTTGCTTTGTCCCATAGTAAGTGGATAGAGGGTTTAGGGTTGGAGGAGGTCGACTCTGGGACCCTGGCTTCTGAGGAAGGAAGAACTGGCATTCCAAGAGATTAGAGCCTTTAGTTGCTTCCTTTCTTAGGGCTTCTTTTTGACCTCAGTGCCCGGGAACCCGTCTCTTCCAGCCACACAGTACCTTCTCCTGTCCCCACCCATATCCCTCCTTGGAATTCCGCCAAGGGTCCTCAGGGTCCACACTCCTCCTCTCGGCGATTTTCCAGTGCTTAGGCCTCAGCCCCTAGAAGCCAGGTCACCCCCTCACCCCTCTCCCACCCTCCAGCGCCCCAGCTCCTTGCCGTCACATGAAGTAGGTCAGGGAAGGGAAGAGGCACCTCGGTGTCCTGACCTGATTCCCTGCCGTCTATTAAATCTCCTAAATTGTGGATATTTTTATTCTGTCCTGGAAGAAAAAAAGACAATCTGTCCCCAGAGCCCGTTGTAAGGTGTGGCAGGTGGGGCGAGCGGTTTCCCTGCTCTGGAGTTGGCTGTGAAGATGGCCGGGGTCCTGCCCTGAGCAGGCCTGGAGTCCCGGGGGAGGAGAATGGCCTCGGTTACCTTCTTGTGGGGAGGGGTCCAGGCCATTGCAGAGTAGGGGCGAGCCAGGTCCCCTCCACTCCCACGTCTGCGGGTACTGGCCACGGGGGTGGAGGGATCAAGAGGGGAGCAGCCATGGGAGGGGGTGGGATTCACGCCCCAGCTGGGGCGAGAAGCTGGGGGTCTTTGCTGCAAGTGTAGATTCCTGGGGGTGGGGTGGGCTGGGGTGGGTTGGGGGCAAAGCATCAGAAGCGCACAGAACTCAGAGGAAAAGCTCAGAAAGTCGCAGAGCCTGGAGGAGGTGTAGGGCAGGGGTGGGAATGGCAGGAGTCCATGGCCGGGTGAGGGGGCGCCTGTCCCTCCCTGGTCCAGAGGAGGGGCAGCGGGTGGCTGATGCTCTCCAGGCGCTCTCCCCCGCGAGGGTCCCGCGCCCTGTCCCCCTCCTCCGCTCTCCTGCCTGGGGAGCGCCCCCGAGAGCCGCGGGAAGGCTGGGGGGGCCCCGCGGCGCCGCGCCCCCGCCCCGCCCCCGGGCCCCGCTCCCGACTCCCGGAGGCCGCAGCCGCCCGCCGCTCCGCCCGCCCTGCCGGCCCGCGCTCCGCCGCCTGCTCGCCGCCCACCCCTCCGGGACCGGGACCGCGCCGCGGGAGCCGCGCCCCTCCCTCGCCAGGCCGGGGCAGCGAGCGGCCGGGGACGGGTCCTGGCACCCACCATGCGGGCCGAGCTCTGGCTCCTTGTGCTGGTGCTCAGGGAGGCTGCCCGGGCGCTGAGCCCGCAGCCCGGAGCAGGTAGGACTGGCCGGAGTTGGCCTTGGGGGGGGGGAGGCGCGGGGAGGGCAGGTACGGACCGGCGGGTATCGGCCGCGAAAGGCCAGGAGCTCTGTGGGCTGTGGGCAGGCGGATGGGGACCCCACTTTCCCAAACGCGCAGGGTGTAGAGGGAGGGTGGTGGCATTAGACACCGATGTACGCACCTCTCCTTCCCTCCTGGAAGGACAGTGGAGGAACCCCGGGAGAGGGGGCTCTATGAGGCAGGGGGCTCTGGCCCCAAAGGGGACAGTGGGAGAGTCATAGGGACCCCTGGTCACCCCAGGCAAGGCTGGATTCTGATGAGATGGGGAGCCTGGCGAGCCTGCTGCCCCAGCTATACCTTCTTTTCCCCTGCACCCCGCCCCCCCAGAGCCCAGACTGGTTCTGAGTCAAATTTGGGGGCTGGGTGGGAGCGGCCAGGGGGCATCTCTCCCAGGCAAGGGCAGTAGCCATCTAACTCGCCTTCCCCTACCTATTTGGTACCAGTAGAGCGGCAATGGGCCCAGGAGGAAGCACTCTGCTCTTCCCCTATACCCCAGCCTCAAGCGTCCCCCTGTCACTCCTGCTCTGTTCTGTCCTGTTGGCCTTTGGCCTTCAGCTGCTCTGGCTCTAGATGGGTGGCAGGGTCCCATGCTGCACATTTCTCTTCCCCCTATGCCAGTTCTCCAAAATCATCTCTTCCACTTGGAAGTCCTGTCTGAGCTCTACCTGGAATCCCTGCTGTTATAAAAGGAGGACCAATTTTGACACATAATCTAAGTTCTTCTCTCTCCTTATGCACCCAGACTTTCTCTGGGGTTGGGGAGATAGGTCATTTGCAGTTGAGCCCCTTGACAGAGATAATTAGGAAGATAGCGATCCATGCCTCACTGGCACAGGTGGCCCTCACATGGGATGGAGGGTCGTAGAGGAGGATGCTGTCCTTGAGCTGCTGTGTCTCAGGGGTGTGCTGGACATCAGACAGCATCAGTGACAGTTCTTGCCCGTAATGGTCACTGCACGCAGCTGAGGCAGACCTGCTGAGAAGAAGGGTAGGGGGGTAGTGGGAGGGGAAGGGTGCTGATGGCGGAGGTGTTGGCAGAGAGCAGCGGGAGCTGATGTGTCAAGAGGCAGCTGGTGCAGAACCACCAGTTTTCAGGGAGACCACACAGAGGATGGCCAGAGACTTGGCTTCTAGTCCCGACATCTCACTTGCTGTGTGACTTTGGGCAGGTTACTTTCCCTCTCTGGACCTGTTTCTGCACTTATAAAGTGAGACTGTTGGCCAAATCTTTGACTCTTGGTTGTGGGATTATGAGGGATCTCTTTTTTTCCTTTTTTATGATTATCTTTCCTTTTCAGGTTTATTATATGTATGGGTAACTGATGATTTTAAAAAATCAAATGTAAACAGGAAGGAGTTGGACAGGTTAATTTCTGAGGTCCTTTGCAGCCCCAACCTGGTGTGATCTTCTGAACTTGGGGTGTAAGTGGGTTGATGAGGGAGGGATCTGAACCTCTGACTGGGTTGGAGAACCATGGAGAGGGTCGGGGAAGGGGAATTGATGGGTAACAAGGATGGGTTGGAGGACGGTGGCCAGACCCTGTCTTGGCTGAGGGCTGCCTCTTCAGAGTCGGGTTGGGTTAGTAGATGGTCGGGGAGGCCAGGAAGAGGGCGCAGCCAGAGGCTTGAATTACTTCTCTAAGTAGAGGGCATCCTGTCTCCTTGGCTTTGCCAAAGATTCAGCCAGGAGAAACGGACTTTCTCTGCAGCAGGAGAGATTGAGGTTAGATTTAAGGAAGCCGTGAGAAGCCAGAGGGGGCAGCTGTTGACTCCCAGTCCAGTGCTCTTTTCATAGACCAGGCTGGATTGGAGGGAGAGTCTGTGTGTAGGCAGGAAGTGTCTCCTGGGGGGAACAGTTGTAGGAGTGGGACATTCTGGGGGAGGGTTGGTAAGGGGGGACAACCTGGCTTTGATTGATGGTGGAGCCCTTGTGACCAGCGGAAGGGCGGCCAGGAGCGGGACCTGAAGGGGTGCTGGCATCCAGCCCAAGGCTCTGGGGTTGTCTGGGCTGGGGGGTGGGGTGCCCGGGAAGAAGCTGAGCTCTCTCCTCCCTCGTGATGGATGGGCTAGTTTGGTGGAGCCTTGAAACCTCATCCATCATTAGAATAGGAGCAGCAGGGGATGAGTGCCCGGAAAATAGAGTCAGGTGGCGGGGAGGCCAGGCCGACAGACAGGAAGATGGCCTTGGGGTGCACAGCGGGGACACCGAAGGTCTGGCCCAGGTGGAACCAGGGTTGCCTGTAACTGACAGGAGGAGGCAGCTGGAGGTGACGTCCTGTCCTGTGGGAGGCCAGGTCCTGTACCAACCCTTGTGACCCCGACAACTTGCTCTGAGCTTTGGTTTCCCCTTCTATAAAATGGGGGGGGAGGCGGGTGGACCAGATTGTCTCTAGGGCCCCTTCTAGCCATGATTCTGCTTCCAGCTTCCTTCTCGCCCACCAGCGACTTCCGACAAACTGAAGCTAAAATTCAAACTTGTGCGGTGGCCATCAGACAGCCCCTCCCGCCACCCTGCTCGTCTTCTCTCACTGTGCCCTGGTCCGCCCCTTAACCCACTCCAGGCTGCTCGCCCCTCGGAGCGGCAGCTGACTTCTCCTCCAGGTCTCAGTCGGCTCAAGGGTCACCTACTCAGAGAGGTCCACCTTAATGGCTCTGTCCAGAGTAGCAACGACCCCCGCCCTGCCGTCTGTCCGATTTTCTTCACAGCACTCGCCACTATGTCACATTGCCTTACCCGCCGCATTCTGCATTTTGTGTGTGTCTCTGTGAAGAAGACTAGAATCTTCCTGGGCACAGGGATTGCGTCAGCCTGTTTGACTCCCCAGCACCCAGCACAGTGCCTGGCACACAGTACGGTGTCAGTAAATATGTAGTGAACGAGCAATTGAACAAGTGAATCAGCGATGGCCACAGACCCCAGAGTCACTGAGCTCTTCTTCCCCCTCCCTCTCCTCTCCCCTCTTCCCTTCCCTCTTCTGCTACCTAGTGTTCCTCTCTGCCACTTCCTTGTGCCTCCTTCTCCCTCCTCGGTGAGGGTCCCTGCCTGCCAGAGTGAGGGGGAGAGGGTACAGTTGGGGGCTTTGTAGCCTGGAGGCAGGATTTCAGCTTAGGGCCTGGAAACTTCCCCAGGCACCCTGGAGAGTCAGTCCTCCTGTGAGATCCAGGAAGGGCAGGAGAACTTTTCTGGGCACTTCATGTACATTATTTCGTTAAAGACTCAAAACCATCTACCAAGTGTAGGTTTTAACATCCCCATTTTACAGATGAGGAAACTGAGCTTAGAGAGGTTATGGAATTTGTCCAGTGTCACAGACGGTAAGTGGTAGAGTCAGGGTTCAAACCTCGAGCTTGTCTGATTCCAGACCTGTGCTCTTTTATTGCTGTGATATTACAATAAATGTTTCCAGTCCTGTGTATCTCATGTCTTCAGGGCATTTATATAAAGATGCTTGCCTCCCTTCCCTCCCCTCCCCTCCATCATCCATGTGTGCTTACTGAGTGCTTGCTCGTTGAGGTGGCAACCTGCTGGGATCTGAGCTGGGATGGTGCATCTAGCCTTTAGGGTGAGAGGGAGAGGTGTCAGAGGGGCTCGGGAAGAAGCGGCATTTGTGAGATATGAAGGATGAGCAAGAACTCATCAGGAGAAATGTTTATTTATGGAGCAGAATGGTCTTGGCTGAGAAATCTGCCGTGTGTGAAGCCACATGGCTAGAGACAGCAGGGCTGGGTCTGGAGAGGACTATAAGGAGACTGGAGGCTGGAGGAGTGAGCAGAGACCCAGCCATGAAGGGCCTTGAATCAGCTGGAGGGAAGTGGTGAGCGGGAAGCACGGGAGAGAATCAAGTTTGTCCTCCAGATGGCTTGTTCTAGCTAGAGTGTAGGCGACTAGCTCTAGGGCATTAAAGGGAAAGACTGCCGTAGCTGCCAGGAGAGAGGCTGTGGTGGCCCGGACTGTGTGCTGGCCTTGGGGCTGGAATGGCAAGCGTGGGTGTTGGGATAAGTGTGGTTTGGCCCAGGCTCTGGGGTGGCACAGCCTGGCCTCCTGAGCCTGGAGTAGGGCAGGGCCAGGTGAGGGGACACAGTCTCCCAGGGCAGCTCCCAGTCTTAGGCCCAATTGTGTCTAGAGCAGGGTCCTTCAGAAACCCAGTCCACAAGCCAGTCCTGCCCTGGGGCTGCCCCCAAACCTTGAGAAACAGCTGGGGATTGTTGGTCGCTTCTGTGGTTCTGAGCACACTCTGGAGCCAGCTGGCCTGAGTTCAAATCCTGCCACGGACTAGTTCTGTGAGCTTGGGAGATTCCTTAATGTCTTTAAATGTGCCTCATTTTCCTAATTTGTAAAATAGATCTAAAGCTACTACCTATCTTACAGGGTTATTGTGGGGATTAATTGAGTTAATGCATTTCAAGCTCTTGAATAGTGCTAGCATAAAGTCGCATCCTTGAAAGTCAGCTGTCATTTTTATTACTACTACTATTACTGTGACACCCCACTAGACTGCATGCTACTTGGGGTCATGAATGAATGGATACATGAATGAACAGCTTGTGTTCTGGAAGCTTTTTATTGAGGCAGATGGAGTCTTGCTCTTTCGCCTGGGCTAGAGTGCCGTGGCGTCAGCCTAGCTCACAGCAACCTCAAAGTCCTGGGCTCAAGTGATCCTCCTGCCTCAGCCTCCCGAGTAGCTGGGACTACAGGCACATGACAACACGCCTGGCTAATTTTTCTATTTGCAGTAGAGACCAGGGTCTCCCTCTTGCTCAGGCTGGTCTCGAACTCCTGACCTCAAGTGATCCTCCTGTCTCAGCCTCTGGGAGTGCTAGGATTACAGGTGTGAGCCACCCTGGGAGCTTGTTGCCAATACATGCTGGTGGGCTCTCTCACGTGCATAGCCATGGAATGGGTGCCGGGAAGATGAAATTCTCCAACGGAAGGCAGACGGTGGGGCAAGGCGTGGCCGAGGGTGGGTGGGTAGGTGTGTAACGCGTGTGAGCACGCAGCGGGAGCCCAAGGCTTTCCGGCAAGTCTCCGTGGGTGTGCACACAGGCACGTGGGCCCCTACACAGGCACGTGAGCAACCAGCTGTGCTGGCTCCTTTCCTGAGTTGATGGGTGATGTCCTGTCACAGCCGGCTGGGAGAGGGCAGGGTGGTGGGAGACAGCTGTGGGTGGGTTGGGAGGGTTAGATCCAGGGCTAGGCCAGGGTAGGGCAGGGTTCCTCGACAGCCTCCCTCTCTACCATGCGCGATGCCCTCTTTCACAGACTCCGCCTCTGCCTCTGGCCCCCCATTTATAAAGCCTCATTTGTGTCTGTCGCTTGCTCCTCATGGCAGCCTGCGCCACAGGCACGATTGCCATCCCCATTTAGCAGTGAGGATGCTGAGGCTTAGAGAGCTAAACGGATGGGACTGATGTCCCACAGCTTGTGGGCGCCAGGGCTGGTAGAGAGGGAGGCCCAGGTGTCTCCCCTCTGTGTGCCCACAGCTGGGCCCCCCTCCCCACCTCAGGGCCCCACTGTCTAACCCCCTCCTCCTCAGTTCCAGGCTCGAGAAGCCGCAGAGCCTCACCGTCTCTCTGGGGCCGGCTGAGCTGCTCCATTTGTGCAGTACACGCTCCTTTCCCGTGCTGGCTCCTGCCCAGGCCCCGGGGCTGCTTGCAGAGGACCCAGGGAGCCGGGCAGAGCAGCCCGGCACAAACAGTTCTATTTCCCGAGGCACTGTGGGCCCCACCCAAGAGGGGCAGGACAGCGCTGGCCTGGGCCTGGGCCGTGGGCAGGCCACGCCTCGGCACTGACTCATGTCCGTCTGTGGGCAGCCAGTGGGCATCTTGGGGACGGGGTCTGGCGACTGCCCTGCTGCCCGTGCTCTCCAGGAGCATCTGGTTGTGATTAGGGGCAGGGAAGTGAGGGGGGCCGGCAAGGGTCCAGTAGGCACCAGCAGCCAAGAATGACTTAATTGGATAAAATATCTAATGACAAACCAGAGCCCCACAGCAGAGTCCTGGCCTCAGCCCCAGGCCTGGTCCTGGCCAAGCCTTGCCTCAACCTCTGTCCTTGCTGACTCCCAAGAGTTACCCTCAACATTGTGCAGTGATTGAGTACCTGCTGTTTGCTAGGCACTCTAACTTTGAAGACGGTGGAGAGAGTGGGGGGGAACTTGAGTTTCCCAAGGAGACAGGCACATAGTGACACCAGTGGGTGCTCTGGGAAAGAAAGCCACATGCAGGAGCTCTGGGGAGTGGGCTGGGGGCAGAGGTCGAAAGGGCGTTTGACACAGGGTGGGCCTGAAATTGATGAAGGTCACAGGTGGGGAATATTAGAGCCACCCATCTGATGGTCTGTGTCCCATATACACATTCATAGGCGGTATGACAAATGGAATGACAATACAAGGCACAGCCTTAGGGGCACAGATCTCTCTGAAATGGAAAATGGTGGTTTTGTGTCATTTAGAATTAACAACCTAGGGAGACCTGGAGAGAACACGGAGCCTAGGAACAGCTGCTAAATGGCCTGTGTGTGGCCACTTTCCAATCCTATGCCGCTGGCAGACATTGCTAATTGATCTCGACAGTCTTTCTTGCTAAACACAAGTGGAGCCTCAGAATTCTTCTCAATTAGAGTGCCACTGGCTGTCACTAATCGATTGGAGATGGCATTTGAGATGAAACCGTGCGATCCTAGACGGTTTCTAGGTAGTGATAGGACTAAAACAGTGGTTCCCGGTGGGGCGGGGGAGGGGGGATTTTTTTCCTCAGGAGATAAGTGGCAATGTCTGGAGACATTTCTCATTTCTGGTTGCCACAACCTGGGAGTGGGGAGTGGTGGAGGGAGAGGTGCTATTGGCATCTGGTGGGTAGAGGCCAAGGATGCTGCTCAACATCTCACAGAGCACCAGAGCGGCCCCGTCCCCAAGAAAGAATTATCCAGTCCAACCAGCAACCCAATTTAAAAATGGGCAAAAGTCTTAAATAGACATTTCTCCAAAGAAGGTAAACAAATGGCTAATAAGCACCTGAAAAGATGCTCAACATCACTAATCATTAGGGAAATGCCAATCAAAACTGTAATTAGGCCGGGCTCAGTGCTCACACCTGGAATTCTAGCACTTTGGGATGCCAAGGCGGGAGGATCGCTTGAGCCCAGGAGTTGGAGGTTGCAGTGAGCTATGATGACGCCACTGCACTCCAGCCTGAGCAACAAAGCGAGATTCTATCTAAAAAAAAAACCAAAAACAAACAAAAACTGTAATGAGATACTACCTCATACCCATTAGGATGGCTACTATTAAAAAAAAAAAAAAACCAGAAAATAACAAGCATGGGTGAGAATGTGGAAAATTAGAGCCCTTGTGCAATGTTGGTGACAATGGGAATGGTACAGTCATTTCATATGGAAAATAATATGACGGTCCCTGAAAAAATCAAAAATAGAATTACCACATGATCTAGTAATTCTACTTCTGGGTATATACCCAAAAGAATTGAAAGCAGAGTCTCAAAGTGATATCTGTTCATATCAGCATTGTTCATAATAGCTAAAACATGGAAGCAGCCTCATGAATGGGTAAGCAAAATGTGATATATACATACAGGGAATATCATTTGACCTTAAAAAGAAAGTAAGTTCTGCCATGTGCTACATCATGGATGAGCCGTGAATTCATTATGCTAAGTGAAATAAGCCAATCATAAAAAGACAAATACAGTATGATTCTACTTATATGAGATACTTACAGTAGTCAAAATCACGGAGACAAAATAGAATGGTGGTTGTCACAGGTGAGGGGCGGGGGGAATGGGAATTTGTTGTTTAAAGGGTACAGAGTTTCAGTTTTACAAAGTGGAGTTATGGAGACGGATGTTGGTAATGGTTGCACGATATTAGCAATGTACTTAATACCTTCGAACTGAACACTTAGACATGGTTAAAATGGAAATGTTATATGTATTTTAACACAATAAATTAAAAAATTTGGAAAAAAAGAGAATTATTCAGTCCAAAATATCAGTAGTATCAAGGGTGAAAAGCCCTGAACTAAAAGAACTCTGCTCTTGGGTCCTGGCCCCCTGATTCCCTGGAAGATGGGATTATGTGCCATTTCTGGCAAAGAAATAAGGAACTAGTTTGGAAGCTTCCAGAGCAGTGGTTTTCACCCTTGTCTGCAGAGTTTTTTAAGTCCAGGGACTTCTCAAAATCCCCCCTGAGGATCTTTTAAGAAATCTAATGCCCATGCCACACCATAGAACAATTATATCAGGTCTCTGAAGTGGGCTTGAAACATCACGAATTTTTAAAGCTCTCTGGGTGATCCCAGTGTGCAGCTGAGGTTGGGAATAATCACTCCTTTGGAGGCAGATCAACCTGGATTTGAAACTTACCTTCATTCCTAACCTGCTGTGTGACCTTTAACCTCGGAGCCTCTGATTCCTGTCTGCAAAATAGAGAGATCATATCTACTGTGGACAGGCGGTGTGAGGGTTAAAAGCATACATGCAAAGTTCTTGGCACAGAGCTGGGCATGTGGTTCTCAGTACATGTTGGCTATCTCCTGTCCTGGTTGTCAGGTGTCCCCAAGGTCAATGACAGCATGGTGCTAGGGCCTCTGCAGAGTAAGTGGGCTGGTTGCCCCCTCCTGGATCTTCACTCTGAACTGCTAATACTCAGTCTTCTGTCCCCTTCTCCCAGGTCCTGATGAAAGCCTAGACTCTGGATGGACTGCCAAGGGGACTACAAAGAGCTGGAATCGGAGAGCCCGAGAGAGCCCTGGGCAGGTGTCGGAGCCAGACAGGACCCAGCTGAGCCAGGACCTGGGAGGGGGCACCCTGGCCATCGACACACTGCCAGATAATGGGACCAGGGTGGTGGTAAGCACTGGAGGAATGTGGAGGGGGAATGAGGTGAGGGTGGGGGTGTCTCACCAGGTGTCCCATGTGTACTTGTCACACATGCAAATCACATATCCTTTGGGGTTGGCCTTGCAGGTCAGAGTGAAGGGAAGGATCTCAGGAGAGGGGATGAAGGAGGGACCAGACTGGGTCATAAAATCACAGCATCTCAGAGCTTCATAGGCTGCCTACCTCCTCCTGGACCCAGAGAGGTGAAGTGACTTGCTCCAGGATGCACAGCTTTGTCACAGGGTTCCTGACACTGGACTGTCCCACATCCTAGGGAAGAGAAAGCTGATGGTGGCATTATCAGTCACATCCCAGCTGCTAGCTTGGGGCCCTCCTCCACCCTATTTCTGCCCCACCTGCAGACTGTGGGGCCCAAAAGGGCTAATGGCTATAGAGGCACAGACTGCTCAGCCTAAGGGCAGGGGACTTTGCTAAGGGCTGAGTAGAGAAAGCAATTAGGGTGCAGCTCAGGAAAGAACCTTCTCTGCCTGGGGTAGTTCTGGGGGGTAGTGCAGGGAGGTGGAGCTGAAGGCCAGGAGGATGTGCTCCCCTTGTAGACTCTCTGGGAAGCTCATGGAGGCCTCTGTGTGTTGTGAGTGAATCTGTAATCGTGTGTTTCTGGGGATGTATGTGCATGTTGTCACAGAATTAAACTTGGGTCCACTCGCCCATCGCAGCAAAGCCAAACACTGACACCGAGATTTGCAGCAAGAAGAAGAAAGGCATTTATTGCACGGTGCCAAGCAAGGAAAACATGCAACTAACGCCTAAGACCCCAATTCCCAGTGGCTTACAAGCAACGGTTATTAAAGGCAGGGGTGCATTTCAGGAAAGCAAGAGTTACAGGCAAAATCATAAATCAGTACATGGATGTTATATTATACATAGGTTTGGCCCAAAAAGGCAGAGTATCTTGAAGCAAGGGCTAATTGGTCATAGGTGGCTTCAGAGATTCTTTGATTAGCATTGGCTAAAGAAGCAAGGCCTTGTCTAAAAACATGGGGTCAGCAGAAAGGAGTGTTGAGGTTTGGCCTGTGGGCGTGGCCAAACCTCTGAGGGTCCCCAGGAAGAAATTTAGAACAAAGAATGGTGGTCAGAGTTTTGTCCTCAGTTTCCTCCCTTATCTGAGGTCTGTGTGATGGTGATGGGGAAAACAATCGGGCGCTGGGGCGCGGCGGCTCGCCGCCTCCCTGCCACTCCACATCCCCGTGTGACCGTGCTGCGCAGGGCCGGCTAGAGACCGCGGTGTGTGGGTGCGCGCTGCTGGGGCTGGGCCTCCTCCAGTCTGGACCACGCTCGGCCACCTGCTCCCGTCCTCCAGCCACACTGCTCGTATGATCCTGATTGGGTACTTTTTGAATCCCACTGTTTCTGATTGGATGTTATAGCTTGTTGCTGATTGGATGTTGAAGCTTATTGCTGATTGTACGCTTTTTGAGTCCTACGAAAGGTATAAAAGCTGGAGGGGGGGCGGGGTGCTGAAGGAATGAAGGCTGTTCTCCACGCTCCATGTGCCCCTCGGTTATTTCCCTGGTCAAGAGCTGTTGTGAGAGTTGTTAACACTTTATGACGTAGAGCTGGCCAAGAGCTGTTAACACTTGCCGGACCAATTGTATGAGAATCTTAGTTGCTTCATATCCTTGTAAACACTTAGCATTTTCAAACCTTTTAAAATTTAGCCATTCTAGTTGGTACATAGTGGCATCTCATAGAGGCTTTATTTTACATTTACCTGATTAATTATGTTGAACATCTCTTCCTCTGCTTACTTGGCATTTGCTTATTTATTTTTTTGTTGAAAATGTGTATTGAAACCTTGGTCTTTTTTCCTCCTTAATGTGGTTATTTTGTGCTGAGTTTTTAATACCATTACTGAGTATATAAGAAGAAATATAAGGAAAGTAATTTGTTGCTTTCATAGTTTCAAGAAAAGAATTCCTCTCAGTGGATATTTTTTCCCCTAACTTTTTTTTTCACTCTTTTGGGCCTGCGTAGAGGGGTTCTTCCTCATCTGTTGGCACGTCTTCATTTATCTTTCCTTCTTGCATCTACTCTTTACTACAACTGGACCTATCAACTCACATTCCTGGCAACCACATGTGGATTTACTAACTAAGCCTGTAAACACACACTCACAGGCGCACACTCATCCTGTAAAACCTGGAACTCCAACGCTGCCGGGAAGGCCTTCTGTGGTTACCTCTGTGGTCAGCCTGCTGTGGCAGGGCCGCCGTCTGGTGCCTTCTGGTTCCCGTGCACCTGCATTGTGCAGTGCCAGTAAGGGGGAGGCAGCAAAGGACCATGGATGACAATAAAATAAACTGCTGCTCCGGGTAAACTGAGTGCTCTTCAGTGATTCCAGAGGTTTAGAGAATACAAGTTCTGTCTGAACTGATGGGTCTAATATGAAATCATTTTGAAATTCTTTAAAAACTGCTTACGGAAGCTTTGACTATCCAATACCTGTATTTTGCTTGATAGATTTTATAAATCTACTTGGAAATGATTTGTAGCAAACCTGTGATTATGACTTCACTATGAATAAGAGAGGGAAAGTGTGTTTTTAGAGTAGATATATCTAGATTAGACAAGCTAAGAGTAACCCAAATTTCATTTCAGATTTCTCATGGGCATTCATGGTTTAATCTACATTTATCAGTGGGGCAAAAGGCAGAATATGATAACTTTGAGCACTGGTTTGTATTGACGGAAAGTTGAGTTAACTAATTAAGTGGTGATCATGCTACGTAGAATATTTTTTTGTTGTTTTACACTAAAATAAATGAAATTATTAGCTTTTAAGAGGATATTTATGGAAGTTAAATATTGGTTATGATCTAATGGAGTGCTGGATTTACATGTAGGAAATCTGGGATTTAGGGCTGGTTTAGCTCTGTGACTTTGAAATGGTCACTTAATTACTGTTTTCATCTCCTTATCTGTGAAATGAGTCAACTCGGGCAGATGACCGTAAGATCCCTGTCTCAAGCGTATGTGCTATGAATTACATTTATTAGGATGGTTTAGATTCACACAGCAACTTTTAGGATAAATCCAATTTTGAAGTTCTTCATATGTGCAGTTCTTATCCCAATCATAATTGTGTGTCTTTTTTATCTCTGAATCATTATAGAAAGGGTTCAGCTGTTTGTTATTTTTTGTCTTCAAAAATGTGAGAAGGAAAAGGCAAAAATAATCATAAAAATGGAAAAGAATTTTTAGTACAATTTTTGGGGATAGCAAAAACTGGTTGCAAAATATTAAAATACAAACCTTTTTTATTTTGTTATGGGTCACAATAAATTTAAATTGGGTCCAAACATTTTAGATAGAAATTTCTCATAATACGAAAAGTATGTCATTTTATTAATTTGAATTCCTAGAATCCCGTATGTTTCAGCAGGCAAATAAAATCTTAAATTGCAGATGCTAAAGCAATGAAAAGGAGCCACGGAAATTGAAGTCTTTATTTCTATTTTAATCTAATATTTTAATCTAATTTTTACTTTATGTTCTTATTGAACATTATTAGGTAAGGGAGAGAAGAAAGTAGACTGTTCTGAAAGTTCTGAAAGTGAGAGTGGGCAGTATCAATCTTAGTTGTTATTTAAATAGGTTCTAGGCTTTCTTTTTCTTTTTTTTTTTTTTTTTGATGCTATACAAAATCTAGGTCACGATTTGCTGCGTCACTAACAAACATGTAGCTTATTGTTCATTACACATTGCTCCAGAAAGGAGATGATAATGGTTGGGAAGCTGGCATAGACCTTAATGAAGTGGGTTTTAGTCGTTTTTTGTGGGAGTCCCAAGTGCCTCCTTAAAATATTTTCCTATTGCTTACTCCTGTAACCGTGCACAATATACAGTAAATCTCAATAAAGAAGATACCTATTGCAGTCGAACGCTGTCCTTCCCTGCCTGCTGGCTCCCTCTTTCGAGTAAACAAAGATGCAGTCATTTGACTGATGGTATCTGACAAAAGCAAATGATGGAGGAGAAAACGGTGCTTTCTTTTGAGTTGCCAGGTGTCCGGATAATAATCACTTTCATGATTCACCCAGTATCTCCAAAGACAGTAAAAGCAGTTACATGTCCAGCAGACCTGGGGAAGCAGTTTTCCTCAGACAGCCTCATTTTCTTTCTCCTTTTGTAAAAAGGAGTCATGTTGTTTCTGGGCCCAGTAGATGTTAATCTTTTTTCCTTCCTGAAAATGAAATATTGTATACTCGAAATTTGGGTCAGTGTAGCCTTCAAGATCTGTCCCCAATTCAGGAAAAAGAAGCCCCAGGATAAGCAGGAGTGTGTTCTTGTTTGTGAGTTCGGGTGGGAGTTGCATTTGGAGGCCGGGATGTGCTACAATATCTATCTTGTGATGTCTTCTTCCCTTGCAAACATTAACAGAGTTTCTGAAGTATAATGTATCTGTTTGCTTCCCCAGTTTTGCAGTTGTTTGTGAGGAGGATCCATCATTTTCTGTGTGATTGACAAGTCCTGTCCCGGCATGTGAAGTTTGAAGTAGTGCAAAGCTGGGGGTCTCCAGGCTAATGGCAATACACAGGCTCTCCTCTGGTTTATTTTCTGTTGAATATTCACACAAAGCCTGCCTTACAGTTGATTTTCATTTTCCTCTGGAATCAGTTTAAAATTTGCTAGGGAAGCTAAATTAGAAAAGAGCTTTGAAGCCAATTTTTCCCCAGGTGTATTAGGAAACATAGTGTCTGTTATTCATTGAAAGTCAGGTTTTTCTATTGATCACTTTTTAATCACTTTTATTCTCCAGCATAAATTTTTTATTTGTATAAATTTGTGGGGTGCAAGTGTAACTTTGTTACATGCATAGATGGCATAGTGGTGAACTCAGGGCTTTTAGGGGATCTATCCCCTGAATAACATACATTGTGCTCATTATCAAATTTCTCATCATCTACCCCCTCCTACTCCCCCACCATTCCCAGTCTCCAGTGTCTATCATCCCACTCTCTTAAGTCCTTGTGTATACATTTTTTAGCATCTACTTAAGAGTGAGAACATACAGTATTTGTATTTGATTTGTTTCACTTAAGATAGTGGTCTCCATTTCTATCCCTGTTGCTGAAAAAGTCATAATTTCATTCTTTTTATGGCTGAGTAGTATTCCATTATATATATATACATCCCACATTCTCTTTATCCAGTCATCCACTCACTGATGGACACTTAGGTTGATTCCATATCTTTGCTATTGTGAATAGTTCTTCAGCATAATTTTTGGTCTGTGTCTTTTTCCTTTAGAAATTCCCAGAGCGCCATTTCTGTTTTTGTTGAATCTTGAATTGGAAGCTAAGACTCAGTAAGGCCTGAAAGGAAATAGAAGGTAATTACATTTAGAAAATATATTATTAAATTAATGTATAAATCTCTGGCATAAATTAAGTATAACCCTTCATATGTTGAATGGAATTTAGGTATTATTCATTTTTTCCTACCTTTTCCATTCTTACTTAGCTCCATTCTCTCCTCCCTTTCTCCCTCCCCCCATCTTTCTCATATAGTCATTCAGCAAACATTTTTGGAGCGTATCCTGTGCCGGTCACTGTTCTGAACACACATACTTTCCCTGCAGGAACACCAGAAACCACCTCTGTGGAAGTGGCTGCCCCCAGCCTGAGCCTGCGGGGTGCGCACATGCTGGGCCATTGGTTGCCCGAGAAACGGGTTCTGGCACCTGCCCCCATCCTCACACCCTCCCGTGGCCCTGAAATGTGGGCTCTTCTCCCAGCCCTCTCTGCTCTTGCCTAGGTGTTTGCATGCAGTGACATTTTCTGAGATTCCTGAATACCCTGTGGGTATTTAACTTACCTAATTTGGACTGTTAGAATCACCCATAGGGGTAGCTAAAGAAGCAACAGTGTACTGTTCCCCAGCTAGTATGTGAATATTCTTACTGAACGGGAGTCCTGGTATGTTATTTTTCAATCATTAACATAATACATATATTGCAAAAAAAAAAAGTGTAACACATGTGTGACATGGAATGTGACTGTCGACTCTGAAGCCACTCCCCAGAGAAAATACTGGTTAGATTTGGGTATACATTCCTTAATTGTTTTCCTTTCCACGTACATACTAATTAATATTGTTAGTAAAAGCATTCAGTCTGTAATAAGTGCCTTCATCCCATGAGTGAAGATATTTAGGGTAAAAGTGGTTTCATGATTGTTGCTAAATATCGTGCTAAATATTGTGCTAATCTAAGTGGCGATTTCTATAAGTTGAGGGCCACTGGCACTCCCAAGTGCTTGGTTTATTTTGGTGGTGATTTGTAGTCATTTTGTAGTCTAGGGGTGCTTACCTCCCATTGCATTAATAACGTGTTAGTTCCAGTGTTCCGTAGAGAACTTGGACTCAGGTGTTGCCCAGTCAAGGTGAGCACCCTTATCTTGAGTGCTGGGCAGGAGTGGTAATTTCTCCCTAAGCTGAAAACTTCTGCAGTGCATCCACTCCAACATGGCTTTTGAGACGTGAGTTTCATTCCTCACAGTACTTCCATCTGTCCGTAAGCTGACAATGGTGAGTTAGCAAGTCGAAGGCTAGCACAGTGGTCCTTTTGCTGTGACTGCCGCTTATCCTGGCTTCCTCCCTCCCTGCTAGAAAGTGGGAGCATTGCCTCACATCCCACTCGGCCTTCCTTCTACTTCTTCCCTTTTAGCCTTTGATAACCTTCCCATGCACCCTTATAATTGACCCCCCATCACTTGGTGGCCTGCACTATATCCAAAAACAGTTTTGCCATGAATTCCACCAGTCCTCATTCTGCCCATTTGTCCCTGTGCTGTCTCCTCTGGAGGTGGGCCTCTGCCTTAGCAAGGTCAGTGACCGAGAGCCGGCGCATTCCAGGCACACAGCAGGCCCTAGTAACTAGGTGGCACGTGACCACCGAATGGCTGTGGAGCATCTGTCCAAACCAAGACTATCTGCTCTGGAATGCCTCACGCTCTGGCCACCCAGAAGTCCTGGCCTTTGGTCACGTGCTCCAGGGACTATCGAGCTTTGAGGCAGGACTTCTGTTCTGTCATGGTCAGTTTTTTCAGCGAAACTTGGGGGGGATATGCCCAGCTCCTGGGTTGTGGGGTACAGCTCTGCCCAGTCCAGCCCTGGTCCCCTTCCTGTCTGCTGTTGGAGCTCTTCTTATGATGGGGACTGAGGGAAGGCCTGGAGAGCCAAAGTCCCCGGTGTTGGTGGGTGAGAGTGCAGGCTTAGGTGTCGGGAGAGCCTGCGTCAGCACCTGGACTCTGCCACGCACGATGTGTGGGTCTCGGGAAAGTGCTTTATGTGCCAGCCTCTCGTCCTGATGGGGAAAACCGTGCTGTGCGGAGCCGGCTGGAGGCAGCGTCGGGCGGGTGTGGGTGCGCTAGAGCCAGGCCTCCTGTGCGGGTCTGGGCCTGTGCTCGATGCTCAGCCACCTGCTCCCGTCCTCCAGTCGCGCTGCTTGCGCGATCCTGATTGGGTACTTTTTGAATCCCACTGTTCCTGATTGGATGTTATAGCT
>CAUYPO010121131.1:0-11168 GCA_963574435.1 Cheirogaleus major | reverse complement strand
TAATTTCTTTCTATTTTTTAGTAGAGATGGGGTCTCGCTCTTGCTCAGGCTGGTTTCGAACTCCTGAGCTCAAACGATCCGCCCACCTCGGCCTCCCAGAGTGCTAGGATTACAGGCGTGAGCCACCGCGCCCGGCCGAGGCAGATGTTTAAAATATCCAATTTCCTGTTTTTTACCCCTGGACTTTGATTCTTTGGTTCTTCAAAGTCGACTAAATATCTACATGTTACAGTATTCCCATAGCATTCAAAAAGAGGCATTCAGATGATTGATTTCTGATATATGTTTATATATCCATGTGTAATATTCTTTCTCCTTACCTAAGCATAGTGCTGGAATTCTGGAAAAGCCATAGTACCTTATATTCCTTTTGTTCTATAAGCAGGAATTTCTCATTTTGACCTGAGTATCTTCTCCATGTTGGAGCAAGGGAAAGAGCCCTGGACTGTGGAGAGCCAAGTGCAAATAGCAAGAAAATCAGATGGATGGAAACTGATCAAAGGTGTGATCACAGGTAAGTGCTCAGATGGATAGACAGAAAGCTACGCTTTAAATAGTGCTTGGGAAACTTTACGCAAATCTGACAGTTCTATGGGAAAACAAAAGTTTATGTTCTGTGAGCTCTGAAAGGAAATTTTTCTTTTCTTTCACTTCTCACTCTGTTCCTCAGATATGTAACACTTTGTCCTTGTACCCTCCAGTGGTACTTCAGCTCAAACAGAAACAAATGGAAAGTCCTTATCATGGTAGACAACACTGTGTTATCTGACCTCATGAATCCTTTTGTTGTTGACACTGAGCAGCACAGGAAAGGCTGTTTTAGAAGGGTTGCTTTCTCCCTTGCCCTTTCCTTCTGTAGTTGAGTCCATCTCATGCTAAGTTCACAGATATATTGATCAGAGCTGTGGCCTTCACAGTCCTGATGACTGGACCTCTCCATGTTTCATTCCATTTGATGTGCTTGGAAGACCTAGTCAGGAGATGGGAAACATTGTTCTTCCTTCGCATCTGTGACTCCAGAAACTTCCTGGAGCTTTCTCAGTCTCCTTCTGCTTGTTCAGATCCCTCAGCCATTTTTGCCACACTTCATGGGTGTGTATGACAAGGGAGTGAGTTGGATCTTCTGAGATTGACACTGAGCAGAAAAAGAAGTCAATAGAGACATCCTGGTTTTGATCTCCTGTTCTACATGGGTACAGATCCTATTCTTTTAGTCTCTTTGTGTGGGTTCTGTTGGCAGAACATGGAGTTCATTCTCAAGATGCCAAAAAATCTGATGCCCATGCATTGTATTTTTCTCTTTTCCACCGCTGTTACTACTCAGTGAATGTAGGCAGCCTTGGCTCTTCCTTATTTTGTACTCTTCTTAGTTTGTATGATTTCTTTCTGAAACTGGCTTTCACCATACACATACACAACATACACACTTCCGCTTTCTGTGGAAGTCTGGATCTGTGCTCATGTATCTTTGCAGTTTCTCTTCTGAGTCTCTAGTTAACCCCTGCATTACTTGACTGAGATGATAGCCTCAGGGCTGACTTGTTGGGATAATCCACCTTTAGGATATGCATAACTTCTTGTAGAGTATCCCTTGGAGTGGGTTTAGTGTATAACATAAAATTGATGAAGGAGAATGAGAACACTCTAACTAATGTGATTGAATATCATCCTGCTACATGTGAAGGTGCCCTTTGTAGCCACTGAGTATAGATGGGCCATGATCCTGAGATAAAAAGTATCAAATCAGCCTGACTGATAAATATTTCCTACTGTTTTTCTAGATTTTGAGAAGCATTACAGAGGTGTCACTGTGACAATGCTGATCATATATACTAATGGTGATCTCCCTTGAGCCAGCAGTTAATGTTGTAGAAATTTCTTCTAGGGAAAATATTCTTTAAGGCCACTCCCTTATGTGTAAACTGTTGTTCATGTCACATTTTTCATCCCCTGTATGTGTCACTATTCTTTTTCAAAAACAAAAACTTTGTCATTTTGTCATCTATTCATACCTATAACAGGTATGGTTTTTAAACATCTTATGTAGGGAGTTTATGAAGTTAAATGATGTCTCCATATTTTAATTCTAACATAATTTGTTAAGCAGCTCTCCTCTTGTATAGCTTTATGTATTATAAGTGAACTTTTGAAAAATTTATTTAATTAGCAGTTCATATATTTAAGGCAATTTTTATTATAAAGAACAAAATTGAGGTATCATACTACCTGATTTCAAACTATATTTTAAAAGTATAGTATTTACAACAAGATTATAATAGCCTAAAAACAGACACATTGATTAGTGATGCAGAATAAAGAAGAGAAATGAACCAATACATATATGGTCAATGGATTTTTGACAAAGGTGCCAAGAACACACAAGTGATAAAGAACAGTCTCTCAGTACACAATGCTGCAAAAATGATTCCACATGCAGAAGATTGAAACTGGACCCTTATCTCAGATCTTATACAAGTGCTATCCATAATGTATCCAGCCATGTAATATGAAAAATAGTATTAATAATAGCTGGATAGTTTCCAGCAGCCCTTGTGTAAATATCAACCACTAGAAGAAATCACAGAGAAAACATACTTGACATTGGTTTCAACAATCATTTTTTTAGATTTGACCTCAAAAGCTCAGGCAACGGAAGGAAATATAGATGAATGGGATTGCAGCACACAGAACTGTTTCTTCACAGCAAAGGAAACAATTAAGAGAAACTTGGCATCGTGAGAAAATATTTCCAAGCCGTACATCTGGTAGGAAATTAGTATCCAAAATGTGTAAGAAACTGAAATAACTCAATGGCTTGAAAAGAAATAACCCAATTAAAAAATGATCAAAGGACCTCAACAGATATTTCTTGAAAGAAGACATGCATATGAACAATTGGTATATTAAAAAGACTCAACATTAGTAATCATTATGAAAATACAGCTTTAAGCCACAATGAGATACTACTGCACACCTTTAATAATAGCTATTGCTGAGAAGTATTGATGAGGATAGGAAATAAAGGAAACCGTTCTATACTGGTGGTGGGAATGTAAATTAATATAGGTATTATGGAAACCTGTATGGTGTTTCCTCTGAAAACTAAAAATAGTATTACTATGTGATCCAACAATCTCACTGCTGGTTTTAAATCTAAAGATATGGAATCTGTATGTTTACTTTGGCATTATTGACTCAGCCAAGTTATATAGTCAAAGTAAGTGTCCATAAGCAGATCAATAGATACAGAAAATGTGGTGTATAATACAGAGTGGAATACTACTCAGCTTTCGAAAGAAGGAAGTTCAGTTTCCCACATGTGGATGAACATGGAGAGCATTTTGCTAACGGAAGGAACCAGGCACAGAAATACAAGCGTTGGATATTTTCATTTATATGTGGAATGCAATTGGAGTAGAGTGTTGGTTGTCAGAGGCTGGAGGATGAGGAATAAGTTGGTCAGTGGTTACAAAGTTTCAGTTCCACAGCCAGGAGTAAGTGATGTTTTGATGATGATGGCTACAGTTATAAACTTCATTTCATCATTCCACATTATATAGGTATATCATGATATTACTTTGTTCCCTACAAATATATAGAATTATAATTTGTTTATATATAATAAAAATTTAAAAAACTCAAATTCCAGTTCTTGTACTCTCCTGGTTTAAAATGGATGTCCTTGTTTTTTTTTCTGAAGAGAAAATTGTTCCCTTTTCCACAAACTATAACTTTTTATAGATGTAATTACTGATTCCATGTCTGCTTGTTTTTAATGGATTACTAGGAGGTGTTACTAATTACTTTTTCTTACTATTTTTAGATTATAGTTTTTAAGTGTGCATTATGCAATATAACTTGTTGGACTATGCTATATAACTATATGCATTATGCAATATATCTTGGGGTCACGCTTTTCAGGGGAAATGTAGGTTTGCCAATTGTGTTTTAGTTATAGATGGTTTGAAACTAGACTTCCACAATATTAATTTGGATCACATGAAGTCACCTTTTCTTTATGAAACAATCCTATTCTTTGTGTGTTCCTAAAAATTGAATTTTATCTTTCTGAAGTTTCATACATATGTTTAATATCAGTATTACCTTTGGTGTAATATTAAGTTTATCAATGTGAAAGGTTTGTTTACATGCTGTAATTAATTGGAAACTTTTGGTTCTTTATATCTTGTAGATCTCTCTCCTGAATTTGTAATAAAAAATGTACCACCAAAAGGGAAGACCAATGCAGGAGAAGAAGGCCTTTCACTTCACAGGAGAACGCATACAGGAGAAAAACCTTACAAATGTAATGAGTGTGGCAGGGCCTTCAGGAGAAATGTAGACCTTGAACGTCACAGGAGAACGCATACTGGAGAAAAACCTTATAAATGTAATGAATGTGGCAAGGCCTTCGCTCAAAATTCAAAACTTGTTAGGCATCAGAGTATTCACGGTATAGAGATACCTTACAAGTGTTATGAGTGTGGCAAAACCTTTACTGTACATTCAAGACTAACTGTCCATCAGGCAATCCATACTGGAGAGAACCCTAACAAATGTAATGAGTGTGGCAAGGTCTTCACTCTACATGCAGACCTTGTAGTTCACAGGAGAACACATACTGGAGAAAAACCTTACAAATGTATTGAGTGTGGCAAGGCCTTCACTCGAAATGCAGACCTTACACTTCACAGGAGAAGGCATACTGGAGAAAAACCTTACAGATGTAATGAGTGTGGCAAGGCCTTTGCTGCAAATTCACAGCTTGTATGTCACAGGAGAGGACATACTGGAGAAAAACCTTACAAATGTTATGAATGTGGGAAGGCCTTCAAGTATAATGGCGCCCTTACAATCCACAGAAGAATTCATACTGGTGAGAAACCTTACAAGTGTTATGAGTGTGGCAAAGCCTTTAGGGCTCGTACAATCCTAACTAACCATCAGGTAATCCATACTGGAGGAGAACCTAACAAATGTAGTGAGTGTGGCAAGGTCTTCTCTCAAAATAAATACCTTGCACGTCACAGGAGAAGGCATGCTGGAGAAACACTTTACAGATGTAATGAGTGTGGCAGGACCTTCAGTGGAAGTTGGCACCTTGTTAGGCATCAAAGTATTCACAATGGAGAGAAGCCATACAAGTGTTACGAGTGTGGCAAAGCCTTTCGTCTTCATTCAAGCCTAACTACTCATCAGATGATCCATACTGGGGAGAAACCTTACAGATGTCATGAGTGTGGCAAGGCCTTCACTCAAAATTCACAGCTTACATGTCACAGGAGGTGGCATACTGGAGAAAAACCTTACAAATGTCATGAGTGTGGGAAGGCCTTCATTCGAAGTGGACACCTTAAACGTCACAGGAGAACGCATACTGGAGAAAAACCTTTGAAATGTAATGAGTGTGGCAAGGCCTTCACTCAAAGTGGGCACCTTGTTAGGCATCAAAGTATTCACAATAGAGAGAAACTT
The DNA here is from genome assembly GCA_963574435.1 of Cheirogaleus major. NCBI lineage: Eukaryota > Metazoa > Chordata > Mammalia > Primates > Cheirogaleidae > Cheirogaleus > Cheirogaleus major. The sequence goes on along the minus strand of CAUYPO010121131.1, from coordinate 5,693 downwards.
TACAAGTGTTATGAGTGTGGCAAAGCCTTTAGTGTACATTCAAGACTATCTATCCATCAGGCAACCCATACTGGAGAGAAACCTTACAAATGTAATGAGTGTGGCAAGGCCTTCAGTCAGAAATCAGCCCTTAAAACGCATCAGGTAATCCATACTGGAGAGAAACCTTACAAATGTAATGAGTGTAGCAAGGCTTTCAGGCGGAAATCAGCCCTTAAAATCCATCAGATAATGCATATTTGAGATAAACCTTACAAATGTAATGAGTGTGGTGAGGCCTTCACTCAAAATTCACAGCTTTTAAATCAAAGTATTCACAGTGGAGAGACACCTTACAAATGTAATGAGAGCGGGAAAGCCTTTAGACTATGTTCGGTGCTAAGTGTGCTTCAGGCAGTCCATACTGTTGGGAAATAGAGTTGAGAGACATGGAAAGTTTCAGGAGTTGAGCAAGGCTTTGCCTTGAAGAAATCTGTTGGTGAATTAGTTCACAAACAGAAGCTGCTTAGCATTAAGTGGGGAAGTCCACTGATGAGGGGCAACTGCAAGGTGGTGCCTGCAGCTTGTTCAAGGCAGAGCTTGGCATGACACTCAAGGTTAAGAAATCTGATCAAGGGATGTCAACCCGGCAAACAACCTGCCACTGGAACTATCATAAACTTGAAGGCTATTCCTGCTTCACTCCTGACCACATGTCTCATTATATAGAGAAGTAGATTAGAGATGTATGCAGGCTTGGTGTTCCTGTTTTATGTTACTGCTTAATTAATGACTTTATCTTTAACTTGTATGCTCAGCCATGTCTTTTCCTTAATTAGGGCTTAAAATGCTTATCTTGAAAAAATTTTGTGACCGTTTGCTCTTGTAGATAGAATTAGGTAATGGATCTCTTGAAGCCTTTGGGGAGCCTTAAAACCTAAATGAATGATTTGTACACATAAATCTATAACCACTGACAACTATTTGCTGTACCAATAAAAACTGGTGCTGGACTTCACTTGGTGTCTCCTGGCTCACAGGAATGCTGGAGGATCCCTGAATTCCCCATCACTTTAAACTACACTTTGTCTCTGTCTCTATTATTTCCAAATCTCATGCGATGATCCTGCCTGGGACCCATTTTGTTGGGAGAGTCACGAACTCCCAGCACCTCTCCTGAGATTAGAGACACCGACAGAACAGCATCCTCATCCTGGTAGCACTTTTGTTTCTTTTTATACCCTCTCTGCCATGATTTACTTTTATTTTTTTGATAAGACTACTCAGTGGCTGGTGAAGACATCTGCCTTAATCAGTGCATGTTTCCCGACTGTCAGTCACTTTATTCTCTCAAGTAGTGACCCTTGGGCTGGGCGTGGTGGCTCACACCTGTAATCCTAGCACTCTAGGAGGCCAAGGTGGGCAGATCGCTCAAGGTCAGGAGTTCAAAACCAGCCTGAGCGAGAGCGAGACCCCATCTATACTAAAAATAGAAAGAAATTAATTGGCCAACTAAAAATATATACAAAAAATTAGCTGGGCATGGTGGCGCATGCCTGTAGTCCCAGCTACTCAGGAGGCTGAGGCAGAAGGATTTCTTAAGCCCAGGAGTCTGAGGTTGCTGTGAGCTAGGCTGATTCCACGGCACTCTAGCCCGGGCAACAAAGTGAGACTCTGTCTCAAAAAAAATAAAAATAAACGTAGTGACCCTTGTGTATGCAAGCTCTTCTTTGTGTGCAGTAGAAGAAATGTACAATTTTCTCATCCCATCAGAAAAATATGAATTGTGTATTTTTCACTGTGTTCACAGATTGATGTACTCATGCTTCCCAGATTCTTAAGCACATTTGTAAGCCAGTCTCACTGCACATAGAGTTCTGAGTTACACAGAGACTTTGCTGTAATATTAAGTAAGAAATAATAGCTACAGTAAATTAAATCTTATCTAATTTTCATAAGTACTCTTATAATTGTATTTAATAAGAGTCATTGTGGAGAAAATCAGAGTCCACTAAGTAATTCCTGAAAGAATGTAGAGAAACTGAAAATGGCTTTTAGTTTGTATTATTTAATATAATATATTAAACTTTTCTATGATTTAACTATACCCAGGGTCTTGAGGACAGTTCAATAAAAATGGCATAGCATTTCATATGGTCCTTCAAAAAACTGGTGGAATGTATAATCACCTGGAGGTGAAGCTAGAAGGAAAACGGTTTTATTTATTGCAAACATTTGAGGCCATGTTGTTAATATGGAATATACCTTGCATCCTAGGACAAATATGATAATTTGAGATGTGATAATGCTTATGGAGAAAGATTAACATATTAAAATATTTTCCATTAAACACTGAAATAATGAACTGCAGGAGACAAAGGAAAACAAAAAAATGTGTCAGTTGATATTTAAAAAGAGTGTAGGTAGGAATCCAGCATTAAGTAGACATTTCCTTTCTGAGATCAAATTGAATGGATTTTGGTGATGTTTAGAAAGTAGGTTATTCTCATTAAACCTTGATGCCAATTGGCTCTGTTGGAAAAAAACAGAACAGAACAGGTTTTAGCATATTGTCTTTCATTTCTAATTATAAGCAATTTTTATGGAAGAATCTTTTATCAATCTTAGATCCATACAGTAGTAGCAATTTTCAGGCCAAAGACATGAATTTGTTGTTTATTGAGGAGTTTTATTGCTTTTGAAATCACCAAAGGAGCCAGATGGACACGTTCCAAAGAAAAATGTTCATATTAACTCAAACATAGTGAATAATGTCAGGTACCGCTATGTAAATAAATTATAAGTAGTTGCAATTCTTAAGATCAATTTTTATTTTGGAATAAATTTATGCCTGCAGAAATGTGGCAAAGATAGAACAAAGAGTCCTCATACATCTAATATCTATTATAGTTTCTCTTAATGTTAACATCTTACATTACTGTGGTATATTTTACAAAACTAAGAAACCAACGTTGGCATACGTTACTATGAGCTAAACTTGAGACTATTTGCATTTTGCCAGTTTTAACATGAATGTCTTTTTTCTGTTCCAGGATCCAATCTAGAATACCACATTATATTTAGTCGTCATATCTCCCTATTCTCCTCTCTGTTAAAGTTTCTCAGCCTTTTTCACTTTTTCATGACTTTGGAAGGTTTGAAGAGAAGTGGTCCATACTTTTTAGACTATCTCTGCAGTTAGGGCTGTCTGATGTTTTTCTCATGATTAGACAGGGTTTATGGGTCTTTAGAATATCTCATCATGTCATGTCACATCAGGGATTATATACAATTAACATCACTAGTGATGTTAAACTTGATCATTTGCTTGAGGTGGTGTTTTTCAGGTATCCATTATAAAGTTACAGTGTGTCCATTTTCATCCTCCTTTGTTTGGATGGGAATCACGAAGTCCAGCCCACACAAAAGATTCAGGGTAACTGAATTAATCTCTGCCTACTGGAAAGAGGAGTATATACATGTTCTAATTGACATTCTGCTATCTGAAAGATTTCTCTCTTCTCCCTCATGTATTTCCTCAATCATTTATCATATACATATAAATTTATGTATGTTGATTTTATATTGTGTATTGTAACAAAAACTATGATATATATATTTTTGCTCAAATTGTTACAGCTTTGTTCATTTGGAGCTCTATCAGATTGACTCTTCTGTCCCTTTGATAGTCTTCAATTTAAGAAAATCTTTCTGGCTTTCTGCTAGTGCAAAATGCCCCAAACTCATCTAGTATTTTTTCTAGCCTAAATGTAGAATCAGACAGTTCTCCAAGACGCCTTTTATTAGATGATTGTATTAGCAACCAAGATATAGGTGCTGAGTGCTCATTGCTACTGGATGTCACTAGTGTTAGTCAAGAAAATACACATTTGTACATACGTCTGTAATAGCTTCCTATCCATTTATCTAGATATGAGTTTATACTTGTGTCTAACTCTAATCCAGTAGTGCCACAAGGTTCTTTTCCCTTCCTTATGTGTATTTGTTAAGTATTATGGCATTTGAGGCACCTACATTTTCAAAATAACCATACTTTGTATTTCTCGCAGAGTTTATGAAAAATTATTAGCTGTTGAAAGATGTTTTAAATTCTTAGATGTATATGTAACATGCTGGACAAGGATGATACAGTGATATATCTGGAAAGCTAATTAATTTTCCTCTGTCCTTTGAAATCCATTTCGTGGGATACAAATTGCCAGAGGGCATTGTGAAATCCATGACTCATTAGGCACTAGGAAAAATGTTAATATGCGTACTATGTATTTGCATTAACATCAACCCTCAAGCTGAGTCCTGCTGCTGGGCAAGTACCAATGTAACAATGTCTTCCTTCTTCTCATTAATTGAAAGTTTCTCTCTGTGCCATCATCACTCTCTCAAGAGTGTGAATGCGGAAGGGATGCCAGAAGTTAACATGGGGGCTATTTCAGTACCAGCACTATTCTCTAATCCTGGTAGATGTTTAAAGATGCAAAATATTTCTCTCATGAGACATTTTTAGGGATTTGTGACACATCATTCATCCTGAAATGTTTTGCTTTCTATAGTCTAAAGAGTTTTGCAAGACTCTTTAGAGTCCACTAGAGTCCATTCTCGTTTAATGTGGAATCTAAAATTTTAATCTAAAGATTAAATGATTTCAAAGGATGCAAGTTTCAGGATATCTCAAATATTTCAGCATAAAGATAAAAATTTTTCATCACCAATAAAAGGCAGGTGTAGATATATAATATAATTGCCAAAACTGGAAAAGACTGGAATGTGTGACAACTAAAGAATGGAGGAAAAATTGTGGCACAACCATATAACAGAATGGCACTCAGTGATAGGAAAGAGTGAGCTAATGATACATATAACACCATGGTAGAATATCAAAAGCATTAAGCTGAGCAAGAAAAACTAGTACCAAAGTGTTATATATTGTATGATTCCATTCATATGATATTCAAAAAAACCTGAAAATACAGTGACAGAAATCAGATCAGAAGTATCCATGGTAAGAGCTGGGGGAGGATAGGGACTTCAAACAAGCAGGAGGGAAATCTTTCTGTTGATGGAAAAATCTCTGTTCCTACACCACGGCGATGGTTATACAATTGTAAACATTTGTCAAAACTCATAGAACCGTACATTGAAAAGGCTTGAATTTTACCTCATGTAAATTATACCTTTATAGACTACATTTATATAATGCCTATTATATGATTATATATTCATAATAAAAGTTCTTTAAAAATATTTTTACAGCTAGTTTATTAAGTTAAAAATGCCCTTATTTATAATATTCATACCTATTACTTGTACCTTTCTGAATATACTCCATACTTTGTGTGCTTCACTCAGGGAATGTTGAGTCAACACAGAGATTGGCTCTGTCAGATGCAGCTCCCACACTTAGGCTGGCGGGAGAGTAAGGGAGGATGGAGTGTTTGGAAACCTGCAGCCAGGGCCCTCACCAGGAGCAAAGACACAGCATACGATTGAGAGAGGAGCTCAGTCTGCTAGTGCCTGGAGAGTCTGAGATACGCCTGTCCCCGTCTTTATTCACAGGTGAACAATGTGTCTGACAGATCACAGGCAAATGATGGGCTGAGCCTCTGGGAGAGAGAAGCTGTTCTAAGGTAAACCCTACAGGTGGGCAGGTTGACAAGATCTAAGACCAATGGGAGCTCTCCAGTGTGGGCAGTCTT